>JAQLOL010014171.1:0-12438 GCA_029783665.1 Naso thynnoides
TATTTTTACTACCTAACGTTCTTGGCATTTTTTTCCCCACACAAAGTTAAACAATGTTCATTAAGTCAGGTAGGTGTGTGTGTGTGTGTGTGTGTGTTTGTATGTGTGCGTGCTATGTTACAGTAAAAATATCTTCTGTATTCAAAGCCTATAAAAGCCTATATACAGTATATAAGGGTTAATTTGTCATATTTATAATATTATATTTATTTTTATGAACTGCAGTGAGAAAGTGTCAAACTAAGAGCAAGCAGACGATCAAAAAAAAAAAAAAAACGTGACCGGAGTGGAGGTTACGAAACAAGTTCACAACAGAGGCGAGCTGAAGAAAACCTGAGTACTGAAGAGAGCAACATGAGACAGAGTCAAGCCAAGCACAGAGAGACCAGTCACTGTCTGTGTGTGTGTGTGCGAGAGCTCTGGCTGCAGAGACGTGTGTGTGCAGGGAGTGGCGGGCGCTGTGTGTGACTGGCCAATCACAGAGCGTGAAGACAGTCAGTTACCCAATGAGGATTTTCCTTCAGCACGAGCACAGATATTGACGAGTTTTACTCGTATCATGCTCATACTCGTCAAAAATGCTTTATCCGGCTCAACCCTATTAGTTATCCGATATCTGATCGGGACATAACGTCCGAGTCTGGATCGAGTCCGCAGTCACGTGATCGGCCCCGATTTCCGATCATGTGATCGGATCGGGACAACCCTAATCATAATGTTTTTGTTTGTATTTGGATTTTATAAAACTGTTTACTGTCCCTTTTAACACCAGCACTGACAGTTGTCGTAACTGAGACTAATGTTTTAAAAGTCAGCTGTTTTATGTAAAAGAATGGTTAAGAATATGCAACATCATTCTTGTTTATCTCAGGATTTTATGAACCTGTTGATTATCTTGACATGAGCCTGGTAGTTCATTCGACCCACCTTTTTAGGTGTGAAGGCATGTTTGGGATCAAAACTTAATGTTAAAGCTGTATAACACTGTTTTTCAAATAAATGTTATATTACTGAACTAATAGGCTGCAAGTATACAGTGTGATTTTTACTAAAATAACCAAACTTATCAGTTAACATAACTTAAACATCTAAGTTGCAACGAATTTTAAGGCTAAATCCTCTTTACTTGAATCGGCAAGTTGTATTATTGTTGATAAATTATTTTAACTTGAAACTGTGTGTTACAACAATGCAGAAATGTGAGTTTGTTGGGCTTGGTAAATGGAGTTTTCATACACTGATAATGTAAAAGAATCTTTGTTTTAAATCCCAGTAATTAGTTCAAACAAATAGTAATTAAAAGTTATTCAACTTGTACATCTTGAAAAATAACGTTGAGAGTACTAGAACATTGTAGTCATATCGACTTGATGAACTTCAATTTCTTGATTGAAACAAAGATTATCCTCAAATTGAGTTAACCTGTGTTTTCAAGGCAGCAAGTGAACTTTCATTTGTAATTTGAACCAGCTTGAAATGTCTATCGATCAATCTATCTATCTATCTATCTATCTATCTATCTAATCACATATATATTAGCTGTAGCACCAAATCTAATTTATGATAGATTGTGGTCGTAAAGATTGTGTAACTAGATGTATTACAATGTTTTATGTGCATTGTGTGTAGGGCTCTCGCAGTAACCCTCTAAATTAATTACAGGACATTAACAAGCCAACCGCAGAGCATGGCATCCCATCATCCCAATCGCATGTTATGTTACATCACCTCAACTCAACTCACATTCAGACGCAAACAACGGTAACTGCACGAAAACCGAACAAGGATCTAAAAAATGTAAAGAAAATTTTTAAAAAAGTTAACAAATGTAAAAACAAGAGCGGGAGCTGCAAGCGTCCACGAGGTGAAGCTGCAAAGGACCAGGACGTGTTACAGGTGCAATGGAAAAAACCACCATGCAAATGAGTGTCATTTTAAAGAGACTAAATGCCATAACTGTGGAAAGATTGGACACATTAAAAAAGCATGTCGTACAAAGCCAAAGGCTGAAGATACAAGATCAAGAGACATGAAGAGACAGCAAAAAAGGAACACTAAGTATGTTACAGCTGAAGCAGATTCCGACCTTGAAATGTTTACTGTTCTGACTGTCACAAGTGAAGATACTGAGCTGTATAAAGCAACATTCTCACTTAATGGTGTAGATCTAGAGATGGAAATTGATACTGGTGCCAGGAAAAGCATAATTTCAGAGAGAACATATAGAACGCAGTTTTCACACATGCCACTGCAGAGTGCTAATGTAAAGCTTAGAGCTTACAATGGAGGCCGCATCCCTGTTTTGGGTCAGATCACAGCCAAAGTGGAGTACCAGGGTCAGAGAGCAGATTTGCCACTTGTAGTTTTTAAAGGGCATGGAGCAAACTTGTGTGGCAGAGACTGGTTGGGGCAACTCAAACTAAACTGGGCAGAGATCGGTTTTGTGAAGGACGTTAAATGTAGCTCAGTCGGGGAGCTGGTCAAGAAGTACTCTGATGTGTTTCATGAAGAGTTAGGGACTCTCAGACATTAAGGCCTCAATCATAGTCAGACCAGATGTAACTCCCAAATTTTGCAAACACAGGCCCCTCCCATTTGCAATGAAGGAAAGAGAAGAGAGAGAGCTCAAAAGGCTGGAGGAAGCTAACATTATATCTCCAGTAAAGCATAGTGACTGGGCAGCACCGATAGTTCCGGTGGTAAAGAAGGATCAGTCACTGTTCGCCTGTGCGGTGATTACAAAGTGTCAGATAATCAGGCACTTGAAACAGACACCTACCCATTACCTCGCTTAGAAGAGCTTTTAGCTACCCTTAGTGGAGGTAAGATTTTCTCTAAGATTGACTTAGCAACAGCTTATCAACAAGTTTTGCTAGATGATGACTCAAAAAAATACACTACCATCAACACCCACAGAGGGTTGTTTGTGTATAACAGACTTCCTTTTGGGATCAGTTCCGCTCCCTCGATCTTCCAGCGGATTATGGAAAACATAATGAAAGACTTACCGGTGGTAGTTTTCCTGGATGATCTTCTTATCATGGGACGCTAGGAGGAAGCACCTCCACAACCTGCACAGGGTCTTGCAACGCTTACAAGAAAATGGACTACGAGTGAAATGCTCAAAGTGTGAGTTTGGGAAAACTCAGCTGGAGTATTTGGGCCACGTACTGGACGAGCGTGGCATTCATCCTTCAGAGGAAAAGGTGAGAGCAATACAGGAGGCTCCAGTGCCTACCAATGTTAGGGAGCTACAAGATTTTTGGGTCTCATTAACTATTATGGGAGATTTCTGCCCCAACAAAGCACAGTGTTAGCACCACTGTACAGACTTCTTAGAGGAGATGTGGTTTGGAAATGGACTGAGGTAGAACAGTCTGCTTTTGTGAAGTGCAAGGACCTTTTGACGACTGACCAGGTTTTAGCACACTATGATCCCAGTCTTCCCCTCACTTTAGCATGCGATGCCTCTGCATATGGCATCGGAGCAGTGATCCAGCACACCATGCCGAATGGGGAGGAAAGACCAATTGCTTATGCTTCCCGCACGTTGTCACCAGCAGAGAAAAAATACTCTCAAATAGACAAGAAAGCGCTTGGATTAATTTATGGTGTAAAGAAGTTCCACCAGTATTTGTGGGGTAGACATTTTACTATAGTCACCGATCACCGCCCCCTTTTGACACTGTTTGGCAAGCACAAGAGTCTGCCTACATTAGCTGCTGCATGCATTCAGCGGTGGGCGATTATACTGTCAGCTTATGACTACAACATTGTCTACAAAAAGTCAGAGGAGCACAGCAACGCTGATGGACTCTCCCGTTGCCCTTTGCCCAGGACCAGCAACACAGGAACTACTTTAGCCTCGGCTATCATCCACTCACTGCTGGCCGAACATCTACAAGAGGCGCCGCTTAAAGCCACTGCAGTAGCCAAAGTGACACGCACTGACAGTGAGCTTGCCCGAGTTTACAAATATGTCATGGAAGGCTGGCCAGACAAAGTTGATGACACATTGAAAGTGTTTTTCACTAAGAGAAACGAGTTATCCACAGAGCAAGGTTGTATCCTTTGGGGGACCCGAGTCATTGTACCCTCAAAAATGAGAAAAGCAGTGTTAAAGGAAATTCACTCAGGACACCAAGGTATAGTGAAGACTAAAGCTCTTGCTCGTAACTTTGTGTGGTGGCCCAATCTTGACTCAGACGTGGAGCAAATGTGCAAGGAATGTGAAACATGTCAGATGGAGCAAAAAAAACCTCAACATGTTCCGCTGAACCCATGGGAGTTTCCAGGTGAATCCTGGAAGAGACTTCATTTGGACTTTGCCAGACCTTTTCTGAACAGCATGTTCTTGATTGTTGTGGATGCTTATACAAAGTGGTTGGAAGTGTTTCGGATGTCGCAAATCACTTCACAGGCTACTGTGACAAAGCTGAGGAGACT
The DNA here is from genome assembly GCA_029783665.1 of Naso thynnoides. Lineage (NCBI taxonomy): Eukaryota > Metazoa > Chordata > Actinopteri > Acanthuriformes > Acanthuridae > Naso > Naso thynnoides. The sequence goes on from JAQLOL010014171.1 coordinate 4,447, forward strand.
GTTTGCCTCCTATGGATTGCCGGAGCAAATTGTCACAGACAATGCCACCACTTTCACTTCTGAGGAGTTCCAGACCTTTGTCAAGCAGAATGGGATTCTGCATACAAGTGCCCCGGGACATCCAGCGACAAATGGTCTGGCAGAGAGATACGTCCAGACTTTTAAAACAGGTATGAAAAAACTGGCCAACACAACCATGAGCATTGATGATAGACTGTCCCTGTTCTTGTTGCAATACCGGACGACACCAAACTGCACAACAGGACAGTCTCCAGCTGATCTGTTTTTACACAGACATGTCCGTACAAGGCTTGATTTCCTCAAGCCCTGCACCAAGGAGACGGTGCGCAAAAGACAGTACCAACAGAAAGACCGCCATGACCGCAGTGCTGCAGACCGATCGTTTGGCATGGAGGATGCTGTGTACCTGCGTAGCACTGTGGGAGGAGACCCCAAGTGGATTCCAGGGTTGGTAGTGAGACAGACTGGCCCTGTGTCATATGCAGTCAGAGAGCGGGATTCTGACACAGTACACAGACGCCACGGGGACCAGCTGAGAGCTCGGGCCTCAGCTGAACCTGACACAGTGTTAACTGAAACTCATGTGGCACAGTTAGCTGGCAAGAGCAGTAGCAGCTCTCAGGACATGGACTGTACTGGACAATCACCAGAGCCCCCTGAGCCCGAACCTGTGGCTCTGAGGCGCTCCACACGAGTTAGCAAACCACCCAAGAGATTTATGTAATGAGACAGTATGGTCCACACTGTGTAAATTGTCATTAATGGTCGTTGTCAATTTGCCAGAGTACTGATACTGTATGATGTAAACCAAAAGTATTAATGCCAAAAATGCTACATAATGTTATTGTGAGAAATTGGAGTTCTATTGTAGGCGTGTTCTTGTTACTTGTCACCTGACATTAGATGTTTACAAATGGAAAAAGAAAAATTGATGTTGTTAATATTCCCATGGTTTTTCTCAGCTAAAAGGGGAGATAATGTGGTGTATTGATTGACCACCTATTTGATTTACCATGTGTGTTACTGTATGGTAACTATGTTCACGATCTATGTTAGCTAGATCTGTGTGCAAACAGGCCAGGTCAAGGTGCGGCGCGCATGCGCATTGTTCTGTAATGTAGCGATGGCTCAGTAAACATGGTTGAACCACATGCCGGCCTCCCTCTCGTAAATACAATACATTACATATATATATATATATATATATCAACATTATATACTTTTTTTTTTTTTATATATAATAGGTGATTACAAATCAGCATTGTCAGATACAACTTGTGGGGTCCCGCAGGCATCAGTTCTAGGCACATAACTATTCACATTACATATAAATGATATATGCAGAGTATCAAACCTTTTCAAATATGTTCTATTTACAGATGATACAAATATCTTTTTGTAATGAGGAGAATCTACAGCAGCTTTTAGAGGTGGTCACTACAGAAATGAAAAAAATAAGACAATAGGGTGGCGTGGTAAGGTAGCAGCGATTTTCAAATGATTGTCGAATAATGCCAAGTGACTATCAAAAAGCACTTTTACTTGAAATGCTCATTGCTACTCATTAGCTCCATTTTAGCAACACAACAGAAACAAGAAAACGGTAACATAATGTTCACTTCGCTCTTGCCTCTTTTGAACGTTACATTGCTCTTCTTCTTGCCAATGGACTTCTTTTTTTTCATTAGCTTTTGTGATAGTGATAGCACAGTTGCACCGTATACCGTGCTATTGAGCCACCCAGAGTCACCGCACCGGCCCTATTTGTACGATTTTGTTTAAATTCATACTGACAGTTTCATCTCTTACAGGACATAATAACTGATGGAGAATCTTCCATACATGTTTCATGTTTTCTGCTGTGCAGCAGCAGTCACGACATTAGATGCTCAAAGACCAATTTCTAAAGGTGCCTTTTGTGGTAAAACAGGTTCCTTTTAAGAGCTGCTGGGACTTTATGATGTGAGTGAGTTAACCTGTTCACGCACATGCTCACAGTGTGTGGCCTCTTGTATGAATGGCCTGCTGAGGCCACTTTTTACTTTTGCAGGGTTATTCAGTTTGGCACTCGAAAAGAAAAAAAGAGAGACAGAAAGGGAGATGCCAAGGTTTGAAAAAAAAGAAGAAGAAGAAAAAAAAAACAGTGGTCAACAATAGTCACTGTGTGGAGAGTTGCTGTCTGCAGGCTGAAAGAAACCACTCTGACTCCAAAGAGAGACGTTCCCTTTTAAAGCACACTAGTGTCTAATTGGAAACATCACTAAGGTCAATATTTTATCGAGGATCTGCCAAAGAAAAAAAAGCAATGAACCATTCCTCAAGGCCTCCACAGATGGCTTTTCCAATTCATCTACCACTGTGGCAGCTAGAGATGTGAAAAAGAAAACGAAATGATTCGACTTAGTTATGCATTTGTGTACTTTCTGAGTAAGAGAAGGGCTTCATGCAAGGTTGCATCGCTGAAGAATTTCTCCTGTAAATGAGTTTTTGTAAAAGCAAAGTTACAAACACATACATACATACAGTAACCAGCACACAGGGATGTACACCTGGATGAACCAACAACTGACTTCACAAGGACACATTTCATGGACATCACACATCTCCACCATGATTTTAAAAAAGTCCAAAAAGGACTTCATTTATTAAGGAAACTTAAGAAAGTAAAACTTTTGAATTTTCATCAATGCTAGCATGAGTATGTGATTTGATGGCTATTCTGGTCCCACATGTGTTAGTGTAGCACAAAACAAGCTCTGTCAAAAAAGAAAGATGATTTATTGATATGGTTTTAGTTCGTATGTCTATTAATTAGAAAACATTGTACTTACAAATTGCTCTTAAAGTTTACTGTGACTACATGATGACATCACAACAACAAAGTATTCTTGGGAAAGAAACTCAAATAGTCAGCGATCAGGGAGGAGATGTTAAAAAAACAGTAACAAAGAAATCACTGTATTTGATGGTCACACTAAAAGCGAGAGCACAAGAAATGTTTTTTACAATCATTAACTGACTGTGAGCACACAGCTACAGTGAGGACATGTCAAAGTAAAAGCATGAGGCAGGGCTATAAAATGTCAAAGGATGTCTATAAAATAAACTTGACGGTGGTTTGTTAACAAATAGCCTGACAGACTGCTTGTGTTTGTCCACCTCTTTTTAATACTTTCTACATGGTGACCTATCTCAGCTATAGATGGGTTTCACAGCAGACATCCTGAGGACCAACACAAGTGTGACTAACAAATGGCTTCATTCCATTAAGTGTCACAACAAGCCAGGTCAATAAGTGAGCACATGGACCGCGGAATGCAGCTCAAATAGGTCGGGCCCATCAACATCCCCACTCCCCCACTCCCCCACTCCTACCCCACCGCCGTACACCGTGACCCGCCTTGGAAATACAGTATTTATAATCTTGCAACAAACATAATTAAGAGACTACAACTTAAAAAGCATCAAAGTCACTGCTGCTCTTTAAAAATCTTTAATTACCGTTCTTATTGATTATAACTGTCGCTGTCTCTGATTTTTTTCATAGTATTGTGGTTATTGCTGTTGCTTTATTTTGTGTTATTTCAATGTTGTCTTGTATGTTCATAGCTGTATGTCCCTGGGCACCACTGATAATGAGGGTTCTCCCTCAGTTGTGTTTCCTGATGCTAAATAAAATAAAATAATAATAATAATAATAATAATAATAATAATAATAATAATACATGTGGATGCCAGTGGCATTGAGGAAGCTATCATGAGCTTTCTGGAAGCTTGCAGACTAAATATCAAGTACATGGTGTAAATTGCAACTGACAGAGCAAGCGTCATGATAGGTAACATCATTCAGTTTACGTTCTGCTCAAACAGAAGCAGCCCAGCCTGCAGCGAACTTGCTGTGTGCGCCATTCTCTTGACATTATCACTCACAAGACAATGCAGCACCTACCCAGCAATCTTGATTACATGATAATGGAGACCTACAACTGGTTTGCGCATTCAGCCAAGCGCCAAAGCAACTACCAAGTCACAAGACAATGAGGACTACCCGCTGAAAATGGTTTTATGAAGTGCCACCTGTTGGTTAGTGACAGCCGACTGTATCGACAGAATCCTCAAACAAGAGGATTTGCTGAAGTAGCATTTCAGTCTGGCAGCTAGTACTGAGCACTGCTATGCTGCGAGACTTCTGAGTGAGATGTACATTGACAAGACTAACATTCTTTGCACGCATTTTCTCCATCCCATACTTCAGATGATCAAGGCTGTGAACAATTTTTTTTCAGTTGGAAACTCGGGTGTCTTTGGTGACCTCGAATGGCTGTTCACGTCGAAACTGAGACAGATAATAAAGCTGAGCATGCTTCCCATGAACACCGATCAACAGCTGAGGGAACCGGACCTAGAATCCCCTAACATATTCATCTCACGTCTTGATGCAGAGCTGGGGACCTCTTTCAGTATGAAATTGGAAGCAAGTTCCCTGCTGCTCAAAAAAAAGCAAATCATTACAACACGCTGCATGGAGTTTCTCAATGGTGCAGTACCAGGTGTGATTACCAGCCTCCTTGGAGATGCTGAGGAAACTGGAGCTGCTGTGTCCAAGCTCTGTGATGTCCACCATCAACAGGCCAAGGCTGCAGGATTTGCTGATGGAGTTTTTCTCATGCCCACTTGATGCACTGGAAACGCAGTGGAGAAATGTGGGATCAGCAGGTTTCTCCCATGAGCAGCCCATTGATGCGTTTTGGCTGGAGGTGGTTAGATGCTGAAAGGAACCACTGCTCCCAGGATTTAGCACTTGGCGCGATCAGGCTTCTCACTTTGCCCATATCTAATGCTCCTGTGGAGAGGGCATTTTCCCAGGAGACGTTGCTCAAAGACGATACCAGAAATTGCATGGGATTACCGCTTCTTTCTGCGTCCATGAATGTGTGCACAGGTCTGAGTCGGAACAGATGGACGTCAACCACGTTCCAGCCTCCCCTACAGTTTTTGGAGAGGTTTGACTCATCCATGTACTATTTAGTTGAGCCAGACTGTATATAGTTCTACAAAGTTACATTCTGATGCTCAGCTGTGTTCCTGCTGAAGGTGCAACTGACAACCTGTTCTGCATTTAAAGGTAAGATCTCACAGCACACACCAATCAGTCTGGTAACTATAATATTAATTTTTGTGTGTCTAAATAATTGTGTGTGCTCTTGCAAAGAGGAGCATAGATTTTAATTTATGCAACCCAGAATAAGGTTAAAGCTTATCATGTTACCAAATGAAATGATGCAAACGTGTGTAGGAGGATATTCTCCTTTTACCGTTATATTAAGAGTACCGTGTTCAGTCCAGGGGGTGGCAGTAATGTACTTTAGAAAGCTGTTTTGCTGCGAAAGTTGGCTGTTGCTGTCGCTTATTTCTAAGGGCTCTTAAAACCGCAGCTAACCTTTATCTAAAAAGTCTCATCTCGGATGCTTCATGAATAAGTTAACTACAGGCCCATATCAAACCTACCTTTTTGAGGTAAGATTATTGAAAAGGTTATTTTCCAGGAGTATAATTCTTCCTTTCATTTTTCTTTCTTATTTTAATGCTGTTCAGTGTGGATTTTGAGCCACCACAGCAATGAGACTGCGCTCAGCAGTTATGTATTAGCTACTATTGGATCTTAAAGCGACATACAACACAGTCGACCATGAGATACTGGTCAACGGATCAGAAAAGTGGGCAGGACTTTCTGGCACCTAACACAACAGGTCTCTATTCTATGATGGGGTGCACTTCAGGTCATTTGGCAATCATGAATCAGAGTGATAAAAAAATCACTTGTGGGGTTCCACATTTCCATTCTCAGGCTTATATATATTTATGTCTGAATGGTGCTATAAAAATAAACTTACCTTGACTTGCGTAGAGGGATATATCAATAAAAAGGACTGTCACTCAATTAAAATATCACAAAGAAAACAATAATGATTAAGATTTTAGGAGATTATGGGTCTGTTAGAGTGGTGCACTGACAATAACCTTGATCTAAATGTCACCAAGACAAAGGAAATCATTGTTGACTGAAGGCCAAATGGGAGAGTGTACACTTCTATTAACATCAATGGTGTGAGTGCAGAGTAGTGGACAGCTTCGAATTCTTAGGGGTACAGATATCTTGTAAACCTCACTTGGTGTCTTAACTTTAATGCTGTTTCCTAAGAAGGCCCAGCAGTGGCTCCTTCCTCCTTTTCCTCTTCTTCTCTTAAATCTGGTGCAACCACCAAGATGTTTGCTGATTTTTACAGGTCCACCACTGAAAGCCTCCTCACAGGATGTACAACTGTTTGGTTTGGAAGTTGCTCTGCAGAGGACCGTAAGCTTTACTGACAAGGTTGTAAGAACAGCACACTTTATGAAACTGAATTGCCATCTGTGAGGGATATTTATGGTAAGAAGTGCCGTGACAGGGCTCAGAAAATAGTCAAGGAGCCCAGCCACCCAGCCAGTGGCCTTATCACTCAGTTACCATCAGGTAGACACTGGGAACGCTGACTAGACAGAAGTGTGAAGAAAAGAGTTTGTACAGGTAGACCTGTAGGGAGTTTTCACCCAGAGGTGGTCCAGTTTTTAAATTAATAGCACCTGCACTTTACTAACTTCAGTAACTACTGTTCCTTCAAAACATAACTGAGAAATGCACACAGCACTGCACTAACTACAGCAATCATTGCACTTTGTGGATATAGATAGATAGATGATAGATATTTATTTGTCCTTGCGGAAAATTGTTCTGCGCCATACAGTACGTCTGATACATTTATACAAAAGACAATAAGACAACACACACACACACACACACACACACACACACACACACAACATCAGGATAGAAGACACAGACCCCACTACACATTGTGAATAGGATGGTACAGTGCAGTTGTGCATACTGTGACAGTCCAGCTGGAAAGAAAGCGCATGGTGCTATTTAAAGTGCTGTCCTGCAGGTAATTTCCTGTTCATTTGTGTGATACTAGTTGGAATGAATGACCTACTAGCTCAATTTGTTTTGAAAGAGGGTAGCCTGAGCCTCCTCCCTGATGGCACCTCATACGCCTGGTGTAGGGGATGTGACATATCTTCACTAATTGCTAGACCTTTCTTCACCGCCCTCCTTTCACAGGTCACAGCCATACTGTCTACTTTTGTCCCGCAACCTTGCTGGCCATGTAAACTATCTTGCTTAGTTTGTTGGTTACTGACAAGGAGAAATATGATATGCAGATTTTTTCTACTCTATATTTTATTATTCCTCGTCTGATAGTATGATGATGATGATATGTGTATTTCCGTATTTTTCTATATTATCTGTTTGACTGTATGAATGTCTTTTGAGTGACTCACTGCAAGGTAAATTTACCATGTTGGTATCAATTAAAAAACTGATCTGAACTGAGAAGTACCAGGCAACAGAACAGAAAAGTAAAATGCTCTCCACAAAGGAGTGATAGAAGAGTAACATCATATCTCTGTCCACTCTAAATTGTCTCAGCTTGCACACAAAATGCAGCCTTTGCAGCCCCTTTTTATAGATGGTGTCGTTATTACTGGTCCATTGCAATTTATTATCTATTATTGTCCCTAAGTATTTGTATTCAGTTGCAATCCCAATATCTTCTCCATTTATAACCATACACTGGTGGGGCTGGCTCCCAGTTCTATAGTCTATTATTATTTCCTTTGTTTTCTTTACGTTTAAGAGAAGACAGCTCGACCTACACCAGTCTGTGAACTGATCCACCCAGGCCCTGTAGTGGGTCTCATCGTTATTCTGTACTAACCCCACTATTGCTGTGTCATCTGCAAATTTGATTGTGACATGCTCAGGTGTACTGCTTCTACACTCATTAGTGTAGAGAGTGAACAATACTGGTGAGATGACGCTGCCCTGTGGGGATCCTGTATTGGTCATAATCGGGGAGGACACGGCTT
>JAQLOL010014172.1:0-12434 GCA_029783665.1 Naso thynnoides
GAAATCACAAGCACATGGTCTGAGCTCCACCATGTTTTCTTTGTTCCTCTCTAACAAAGAAACATGTGGTTTTCAGCTGCCATCTTGGACCGAAGTCCTTCCTGTTTTTTGTTAGTGCACCATTAATCTTACACCAAAGCAAAATTAATTATTAATTATTATATGGTCTAATATACAACTGTATCCAGTGAACAGCAATGGGGGGACATTGTGCTACTCCACCTGGAATGTTAATAGATTGGGTTGTGCAACTAAAAGGAAGAAGGTTTTGAGGTATTTAAAAACTAAAAATCAAGTCAAAGTCGAGTCTTTTTGCAGGAAACACGTGGCTCAATAAGAATCAGTTAAATTATGCAGGTACTGGGTAGGACATGTATCCTTTAGTGGTGGGTCATCAAAGAGTCGGAGGGCTGGCTATATAAATCAACAAGTGTCTGCAATTAATAGTCAGTAAAGAGGTTAAAGATGAGGAGGGTTAGAGTAATTATAATGCTGGGAGATATACAAGAGCAGACCCAGATTTTGGCAAATATATATGCTCCCAGTGTGGACTGTCTTTATTTTATTTATATTATTTAGTTTTGTTTTTTTTCTTTTCAGATTTGGACAGAAACCTGTATGATATTGGACAGTATCTAATAATTCTGGATGGAGATTTTAATATTGTGTAAGATAAAATCCTTGACCTAGGTGGGCCAACACTGACTAGCCCTCTTTCTTTGTTTTGACTATACTCACTGATTGACTGTGGCTGAGGGTGATTTTTTTTATATTCTCATGTTATTTGCTACTTTCACTGCCTAAAATTTGTAACCAATATCAGTTCTTGTAATAAGTATGAAATATTCATTCTTTTTTAGGATTTTAACCCTTTAAATGCCAGTTTGTTTGCACAATGCGCTTGTTGAAAAACATCCTCAAAAACAACTACTTAAAATATTCGCAGTACCAGAGGTTTTTCTTGTTTTAGCAAAAGGACAGTCTGGGATATTTAACTGATTAACAACTACACTGATTATTATGCATTGTTATTTTGGGGCGGGGGAGCAAAGTAGAAAAAACTCCCACTTAGACTGTTTGTGGCCATTTTTGGCCACCTCCTGTTTGCATTCCCAAAATGCTATGAAAGCCATATATAATTTTTTAAAAATTCTGCTTTCACTGCTAAAATTTTTAAAATCAGCATCATGGAATCAAAATTTCATTCAATTTTGGAATTTTAACCCTTTAAATCCCTTAGATTACATGTTGCCACTAAATTTTATATGAAAAAGCCCCACAAAATCATTGCTTTTGCCATAAAATCAATGGTACCTAACTTTTTTTTTAGAAATGATCATTGCATCTCCATTAATGTAAATAATTAGCAGTAACAATGATATTTATGCATTATTACTTTTTTGTGCAGTAGCAGAAAAAGAGGAAAAAACTCATTTGGCATATTAAGGCCAAAATGGCCATTTCCAGTAAGTACTGTAAAAGTGCTAATCCCTCAAAGTTTTTACATTCTAATATCCAATAACTTTATTTGATTTGAGAAATAAAGCAATACTTGTGTACTTTGAACAAGAAAAACATTTATTTGTATACAGAACACAATGTTAACAACAGCATATGTTAAGTGTGTATTAGGTAATATAAGGTTCTGTTGGTTTCTCTTCCTGTGAAAGCCCTATGAAATGTCTGTAGATGTGATTAAGCGCTTTACAAACAAAGATTGATTGATTGTATGTGTGTGTGTGTGTGTGTGTGTACGTGCATGTGTATGAGAGAGAAAATGTTGAGGAGTGTGTGTGTGTGTGTGTGTGTGTGTGTGTCACGTTGCTGGTGGGCTGTGGGTCATGCTCTGACTCAGATTGCTGTATCCTGGCTGGGGTCACCAACATGCGCCCTAGCTCTTCCAAGAACACCCTCTGTTTGTAGCTTTTGGTGGACTCCCACTCGGGACAGACTGCTTTCCATAAGACAAAGGCATTGTATGTATAAATAAATTGGCCACTAGTGGCCGCTATAGATCCAAGTGGCACAACTGGATGTATACAGCATATAATAGACATATTTAAAGAACTGAAGTTAAAAATAAAATCAGAAATCAAATTTTATTCCATACACGTTAGCACAGCTAAAATGGTCAAAAAAAGGGAAGCCAAGTGGCCACAAAAGGCCAGGATAGAGCCCAGAGGGCTGGAGTGCCTGACTCTGCTAGTAAAGAGAATGTGCACTTGTCTTGGCCTTATAGATGTGTGGAGACTAAGCCATCCAGCAGACAGGGATCATACCTTTTATTCAGGAGCTCGTATTGTCTTTTCTAGAATAGACTTTTTCATTATTTCTGTAATCTTAGCTTAGTCTTAACACTGCCCTGTTGCATTGATAGTATTCTGATATCAGACCACGCTGTGGTCAGAATGGATGTGATCCCATATGAGGAAACTATGAGATTACAGACCCAGAGGCAGCATTGTGAACTAACAGTCACATTTCATCCTATTTCATATTAGGTAGAGGTACTTGGCAGTGATCTGCATTTCTAAAAGGCTTACCTCTAAACCTCTTGCAGATGCTATTTGCAAGAACCCAGATATTCAAGGAATGAGAATTAATAATAGAACATAAGGTTATGTTCTATGCTGATGATATATTGTGGATTGTATCAGATCCAGTTAGATCTCTTCCAGCACTTTTGGACACTATTGAATCAATCATTTTCCAAATTATCTGGTTATAAGATCAACTGGTCTAAGTTGGAGGCTCCTCCACTGACAATGTACTGTCCAAGAAATCTATTTCATGCAGACTTGTTTCAGTGGCCAACTGAAGGCAAAAAATATCTAGGTATTCTCTTCCCTCATCAAATGAGGAAAATAAGTGAGAGGAATTTGGATCTGCTACTAAAGAAAATTTCTGTAGATAAACAATGGTGGTATTCTCAGAAGCAGTTTCTGAAAATATATGCAAATCCAACATCTGTGTTATGGGTGTTATGGGTAAAGGAACCCTACCTTATCCGTCAGGTCTCCTTTTTCAGACCATTAAAATAATGGGACTGGGACATGAGGCATCTATTCCCAACAGAAAGTTAAGGTTTCTTATACACTAAAGGGAATTTGCGCAACAGATTTAATCATCTTTTTTACAGAGAAAGAGTTGGATACAATATGTGAAAATATCAATCACATATCAAAAGTTATCAAAATTAGATTTAATTTAAGATTCTGTTTAGGCACAAGCCAGAGATAAAGCTGACTGCTGGGAGTGCTGAAGGGACCCTGATTCATCTGCTCTGGGATGTCCTCTGATTCAGAGCTACTGTTTGAAGATCCACGGTTGTATAAAGAACTTCACCCGATCTAACATTGATTTCAGCCCAAGACTTTATGTTCTTAATGACCCACAAATTACATCTCAGTATGGAGTGTAGATGTAAGTAATGCAGTGCAAATATTATTGGACCATGGTGCTAATTGTTTTTTGTTTTGTTTTGTTTTTCCTTTCTCTTATTTGTCCCAGTATTATTTTGATTTAAGATTAAGTTATAGTTTAACTGTTTATAAAAATTCAATAAAGTACCAATTACAAAAAAAGGAATGGCCATAATCTGTTAATTTGCCTCAGACAATAAGTAGCCAGTGTTGAGCATAACAATGTATATGAATTCTTCCATGATGAGCAGATTCTCTAAGCTGTCAGAGTTCGTTCACACAGTATGATGCAGAAGCACTTTACGTCATTCAGTAATCTGAGGGAGACTTCAGAGGAGCACTCCATGTTCCTTTTAGGTGGAGCAGTGACTTAAGATGTTAGTGGTTTGGGTCTCCTCATTATGAGGAGGCCTCCAGTAGTTTTAGATTATTGAACATTTGCTGGGGAGAGATGGATTAATGGATCAGTATTCAAGCAGCGAGCAACACGGTTCAGTTTTCTTCACCTTTTCATGAGGCAGGCTTATCCCAGCATGAGTGTACCGTGGTTTTCCCACTGCTGCCCACCAACCATGGAGGCACTACAAATATTGAAGTAAATTTGGTTTTTTCCTTTTTAATTTCTTCACATTCACTCAAGAGAAGCAGAAAACACCAACTCTTTCAGTCCTTTCAATTCTCTCTGACAGCTCAACTCTCCATGCTTCAGCACACCAGCTCTTACCCATTAGAACAAGGCACAATACAGTTTAGCCCGAGTCCTTCATGCCTCCAGCTGGAGAAAAAAATCCAAAATTACAAAGTAAAACCAGAAACATTAAGCTGCTGACAGTTTGATGATGTTTAAGAGCTAAAATGATCATAACTTTAATATTGTCCATGTGTTTTGATTAGTCCTCAACCATTACCTCAGTCAGCGACAGAGATAAACTTGAGGTACAAAAAGCTGCTGCACAGCTGTGTCAGACAGCTGTGTTGTTCAAGGCAACAGCTCATCCGTCCCCTCAGAGGCATGTGGAGACAGAAAACAGCTCTGTAAACAAGAACAATCAATACTAGACTTGTGATATATAGTGTTAACATGTTATATTGCCTGTGAAATTGGGCAACAAACTGGTTTTCCACAGTCTGATCCCTCACCACCGCAGTCAAAAGTTCTGCTATTCATTAAAGTGAGCATGTTTTTCTCTGACTGAGATGTTTTTGATATAAATAAATGGCTGCATTTATAGTTTGACAGTTTTTCTCAGGGGAGTACGAACATGCCGAGTGGCACTTTGGCATGTGGATGAGAGGAGCTGCTGATTGAACCACCAACACTGTGATCAGTGAGTGACCTGCTCCACCTCGTCCCACAGGCAGGTTTGGTGGAAGTCCTCCACAACTCATCCCTCTGACATTACTTTTGAATGCAACCTTCCATTTCAGTTGATCATATCCAATGTTAAGCTGACCCTTGTCTGCTGAATTGGATTTGAGTCAAACAGTTGATGTGCGTCATGGCGCAGCGGCTCTCTGTCCACTGAATGCAGCCGATGCAGATATACAAGTATACCAGTGTTCAGTGAACAAGAATCAATATTCTTTTTTACGATTGAAAATGCTGCATTCAGTCATTTGGGCTATTTTTACCATCTTTAAACTTTTGGGCTATTTTTACTATCTTTAAACTTTTTTACCCGTTTTCTATACTGTTGTTTCTCTTTTGTCAAGCAACTCAAGTTAACTACAAATATGTCTAAACTCTAATCACATTACACAAAGAAGTGACATCTCAAAAACCTTCTAGTTCAGTAATCTTCTGCCATTTACACACAACAGTTTAGGTTGGAAAGTAAATATGCCACTCAAAGCTTCCAATAAACAAAATGAGCCTCCCAGACAAGTTTGTCAGTTTCCTCCTGTGTTAAGTTTGCCTGGCACCTGTCTGCTCCTTCTTCAGCTAAAGTGTCTTAAAGAGAGGAGCTGATCTGATTGGCCATGACTGAAATCAGCTGTGACACACCTTCTGTCTATTCCTCCCACTTTCCAACTGTGCCAGGCTGCGCTGTAGGTGTGCCTGCGTCTCTACACATGGAATTACCATAAAAGATTACCACACCTACTTAGGCAGAAGATAAATCGAACAAAGGAGCTAAAACATTAGAAACAAAATAAATGTAAAATTAATTAAGGACAAGTTTTAACTTAAGACAGACATAAATTTAAGGATTAACATCACTGAAATAAAAACAAATGATAGTTTGTATTGCTTTTTTGTTTGGTGCTTGTAACTGTGTACTTTTTTCTTTTAGCCCCTCCCCCTCCTCCCTCAAGAGGGTTTGCCTTTTGCCCAGTTGACACTGCAAAGAGTTTGTTCTTGACTTGCATGGTTAAATAAAGGTAAGAAAAAAAAACTTAAATCAAAACATGCAAATATACTTAACCTTACCTTTTATTTGGAGCTTTACAACGTGCAATTCCATGGGTAAGGCACATGACATCAGACAAATGCATCTTAGTGCTTACAGACCAGATTTGTATGTTTACAGTTTATAAGGAGGAACTGACAGTGTGGGTGGAGTTACATTGTAGTTTTCCTCATAGAAGGATTTTTGAGTTTAGAGTTGTTGAAGTCAGCACAGGACGGTTAGAAATGAAAGACAGGGAAAGTTTTCAGATCAGCATGATAGCACAGACGACCTCAGCATGTGAGTGTGATGGATGTGGTTAGAGGCTGAAGTAAGTGTTTAGCTCACAGCACCACTGAGCAGCCTCACAGAGCTGCCTGTGGCTGTAGACTCTTAGTCTTGTTATTGCTGTGATAAGATGACTGCCATTACGTTCCTCTGTACAGAGTACTAAGTCTAAAATGAAAAGCTGTAATGGATCCATATTTTACCTGAAAAAGCATCTCCCCTCGGTGTTGCTCTCGGGGAGCCATACAGCAGCTCAGCATCACATGAGAGAAACTGTTGAAGATGGGCACATACGTAAGCAACATGAATCTAACACTTACATTCCTGGATCTATTATCAGTATGTTTGTAGGTTTACCAATGAAAAGTTTTATTTAGTGTGACTGTAAATTACTGTATGTGTGGTACTTTATTCAAAGGTCCTTGACAGAAAATGTCCATCCATTAGTACAACTAATGACAATGTTATTTTCAAGTATAAATCACAGTCTGGACTTTTTGGCTGTCCCAGTGGCCCCTTTTAGCCTGATGACCTGTTACATAACTCCATGACAGATGCTGTCATTTACATAAATTACTAATTACCTGTAAATCAACAGCATTATCAATCTTTTTCATTTCAAAACACCTATTATGTTGATCGAGGGTTTGTGCCTTGATTGGCTAGATGTGTGATTAATGTAATGTGATTTCCAAAATGGGAGACAAATTATTTTCGATTAGTGGTGTAAGTGGTCAGGGTCTGGCTCATCGAGGCAGTGCACCACCGTTTGTCTTAATCACTGAATCTGTTGGCATGTCATAAGCTGCTCTCACATTCTGATTTCTCTCCGTTGAACCATCAGCCTGTCTCTGACTGCCTTTTCCTCTAGTTATTTTGTTCTCTCTTGTACTTTTTCTTATTCCATTCACCATCACATGGAAAATAAATGCAACAATTTTAAAGGAGCTCATAAATGTAGTGTTCTTACTGCTTTTTTTACTCTTACTCTACTACTTAGTAACCCCTCTTGTCTTGCTTTCATCACACACTGACCTCATGGGAAAAAACATGGACTGGACATATGGTAACAGTTCTCATATATGACATATGTGTAGTGCTCACATGTATAACAGTAATTATGTGAGCACATACAAATAAATGCAGGCTGATCATCAGAGCTGGCCCGACCATTAGGTCGTAAAGGCCACCGTCTTAGGCCCTGAATGTGTTCATCTGTGTTAAGGTGCGTTCAGACCGAAAGTGATGAACGTGATGTAATCGCGAGAAACACCAGTGTCTTGTCACTTGATCATAATTGGATCATATTTCGGATCATCGCTCCAAACGCTTCGCAAGGCGATGGTGCAAGCCCACACAATTTCAAACCCTGTTTCCCACACCACTCGTAAGCAGCTCCAGTGATTTCTGCTGTCACTTCATTAAAAAGTACAGTAGGCAAGTAGCACCCCTTACCAGGCTCACTTTCCCCTCCATTCCATTTTCCTGGACCCCAGAAACTGCACAAACATTCTCTAAGTTAAAGATTTTGTTCACCACTGCACCGATTTTGCTACAACCTGACCCCTTGCACCAGTTCAATGTTGAGGTGGACGCTTCAGACACAGGGGTAGGGGCTGTTCTTTCCCAGTGTTCTGATACCAAACAAAAATTACATCCCTGTGCCTACTTTTCTCATCGCCGCTCTCCAGCGGAACACAACTACGATGTTGGCAATAGGGAGCTACTTGCCGTCAAACTGGCAGTAGAGGAATGGAGACACTGGCTGTAGGGAGCAGAGAAACCATTTGTGTTATGGACAGATCATAAAAACCTGCCGTATATTCAACCAGCAAAGCGCCTGAACTCGCACCAAGCGCACTGGGCCTTGTTTTTTGGTAGATTTAATTTCACCCTAACCTACAGACCTGGTTCAAGAAATATTAAACCTGATGCTCTCTTCTGTCAGCATGTCTCTGAGGGCTCTCTCTCCAACTTTGACACCAACCTCCTATAACCTGTGCAGTGGCAGCAGTTTCCTGGGAGATTGAGGCTGTCGTAAAAGACTCACAACAGACACAACCTGACCCAGGTAATAGTCCACCAAACTCTGACTCAGTACATTCCCAGGTTCTCCAGTGGGTGCACACATCCTGTTTTGCCTGCCATCCAGGAATGAATCACACCCTGTCCCTCCTGAAATGACATTTCTGGTGGCCCACTATGGAGACAGATACCCATGCATTTGTCTCAGCCTGTACAGTTTGTGTCCAAGAGAAATCCTCCCACCGTCCACCTGCTGGTCTGCTGCACCCTCTCCCAGTTCCAAGCTGCCCCTGGTTCCATATCGCCCTTGACTTCGTCATCGATTTGCCACCGTCACAAGGTAAAACTGTCATTCTCACAATTGTTGACCAGTTCTCTAAAGCAGTTCACTTTGTGGCTCTTCCTAAACTCCCTTCAGCCCAAGAAACAGCAGATCTCCTGGTAGAACACGTTTTCCATCTCAGTGGCATACCACTGGACATTGACTCTGACAGGGGCCCACAGTTCATCTCACAGGTTTAGAGAGCATTCTGCCAGCCACTTGGTGTAACAGTCAGTCTCTCCTCTGGTTTCCATCCACAGACTGACGGTCAAACTGAGAGGGCTAACCAGGACCTAGAGGCTGCTTTGCTGTGTGTAACAGCTACAAATCCCTCTTCCTGGAGTTCCCAGCTTGCTCGAATGAATATGCCCACAACTCTCTGACCAGCATTGCAACAGGTTTGTTCCCTTTCGAGGCTTCTCTAGGGTATCAGCCGCCTCTGTTTCCTTCTCAGGAAAGTGAACTAGCAGTTCCTTCCATCCAAATGCATCTTCATCGTGTCGGAGAGAGGTTTGGAAAGGTTTGGAGAGAGGCCCACTTTGCTTTACTGCACTCAGATGACACCAACCGTTACATTCTGGACTGTCATCAGATTCCAGCTCCAGAATACAAAACAGGTCGAAAAGTTTGACTTTCTTCCAAGAATATTACACTTAAGACTGAAGCTAAGAAACTCTTGCCACTACCCAATACTATGAGAATCCACCCTACATTCCATGTCTCCCAGTTAAAGCCAGTGTCTTCCAGCCCTCTCTGCCCTCCTTCTGACCCCCCCTCCACCCACCTGAGTTGTTGATGGTGGGCCTGTTTATCTGTTCAACAGCTCTTAGGTGTGCACTGTCATGGCAGAGGCTATATATACCTTGTGGATTGGGAGGGTAAGTGTCCTGAGTAAAAGGCCTGGGTTCCTTTGTCCTTCATCATGGATCCCAGTCTCATTAGGGACTTTCACTGGGCTCATCCTGAGAAGCCTGGTGGGTCGCCTGGAGGCTCCCGTTAAGGGTGGGGGGTAATGTCATGCCTCTTCCTCATTCCTAGTGTTTCCGTTTACTTTTCCTTGTGTTTCCTGTTGGTCCTCTGTGTGTTCTCTGTGTGTGTGGGGGGCTGGGCCTGACTCTCCTACCAGTTCTCCTGTCCATCTACCTGCACAGCTGCTGCTCATCAACCTGCTCACCATCCACTCATCAAGCTGTGCAGTATAAAATCCCAGCTCATTCCACCATACACTGCCAAACTGTTCAGTCACCTAAGTGGTACTAACGCTACGGCTGACTTAGCCTTGTCAGATATTTCTTGCTCCTGTTTTTTGACTTTGACTAATTACATTTTCTTTTACCTGTGCCTCAGGATCATATACACCAGTCTGCCAGTTTCACACTGCACCTCACCTGTCTGCCTCTCAGAAACCACTCAGCCGACTCTGAAACTTCTGGACTTTGGTTTTGCTCCCCCCTGCTCCATATACGTTCTGTTCAAATAAACTGCTGAATCTTTTTTTTCGCATGACCTTACTCCGTGTTCTGCTTTTTGGGTCCTCTATTCTACTCAGCCTAACAGTAATTTGACCCTCTTGTCACACCTTTGAAAATAAATAGGCCTAAGCTCATGTAAATCCACTGTGTACACACTCAAACATGTGTAGTCATATCTGTGAAATAGTACCAACAACAGATTTATTAAACAACTGAAATCACATTAACATTAAATTGATTTTTTCTGTACTGCAGATTTCCCACTCTACTGTGGAGGATGGGAAGCATGTGGTCCTGAAAGCCCCTGCCAACTCAGGGTCACAGTTCTACAACTGTAAGTGAAAATTCTCCATTGTTCTCTCAGCTCTTGTAGGTGCAGACTACTGTTTCCAGGTCATCGATGTCGGAGGCTATGGAAGACCAGCGACAGAGGTATTCTGGCCTGGCAACCTCCACCTGCCCACTGACTGACTACTTCCTGCAGCTGACCACAGAAGACCCCAGCCTCATGTGTTTATTGCTGGTGAGGCCTTTCCACTCCGGAGAAACCTCATGAGGCCATTTCCTCCATTCCCGCTCTCCTTCAAAGAGAAAAGCAAATTTTCAACTACTGTATGTCCTGGGCCCAGTTAGTGGTTGAGAATGCCTTTGGGATCCTCGCTTCTCAATGGAGGATGTACTGATGTGCCATTAAGGTCCATTTGGAGCTGGCAGAGAAGTGTGTGAAGGAAACCTGTGTTCTACACAACTTCCTGCAGAGGACAACCCCAGCACCTGCCATGAGGGGGAGCATCATGGGTGGTGAGGTGGAGCCTCTGCCAGGGTTGGGACGACTTGCTGCCTACAACTCGGTGAGGGAGGCCATCAGAGTTTGGAAGACCTTCACCTCCTACTTCTCCATGGAAGGAATGGTCCCATGGCAAGGCACCATGTAGTGCACAAGCACCCTTAAAATGGCTCTTTTAAGAGCCACCCATATAGAACTATTGAGTAATAATCCTGCAATATAAGTACCAACATTTATGTATACCAGTCTCTGCGCATGCAAGAGCATCAATTCATATCATACTGAGATAACACAGAATTAAATTGGCCAGTCTACACTGTAATCTACTGTATCAACTGCATATGAAAGAAAGAGAGAAAAGAAAGTTAATAAAATATATTTATCTTAAATATCTTGACATTTACAGTTGTGCTTAAAAAAATTGATAAAACAAAAATAAGCAGATAAAAAGAGGTAAATCTGATTTCTCAAAAAAGTGCAAACAAACAAAACAACAACAACAACAAACACAAGCTGAAACATCAGCCTGGTTCACTTCCTGAAGACTGTCACCCCAGGTCCTCAAAATTTAGAGTCACAGTGCTTGCTTCATATATGAATTTGTGAATCCAAAATTTGACATATTCCCTCCGCTGGGGTGACTACCTCAGGAGGGAGGGAACCAGGCTCCTCTTCTTCAGGCGGGGATAGTGGGGATTTTGAGCAGGTGGCCTTTGCAGGGCTTGGATTAGCAGCTCTTCTATTCCTCTCTCTCTCTCTCTCTCTCTCTCTCTCTCTCTCTCTCTCTCTCTCTCTCTCTCTCTCTCCCATCATCCCGCCTTGCTCTTTTCCTGGTCCTCCTCAGTGTCACTGTATGAAATCGAAACACCATAATTTATGAAACTGCAACATTCAGTCAGTTAAATAGCTTCATAATAGTTAATATTTGGACTCTTGGAAATTGAAATGAGCATGTGTTTTTTTGTTTTTTTTTTACACTACACCATTTACAACTGTTTATATCCATATTTTTTGGGAAATATTTTAGACCAGGGGTTTTTAAAGTCTGAGGCTGTGGGCCTCCCCACAGAGAGTATAAAAGCAACTACGCCCCCCTCCCTATAAATATATAAATGAGTTAAAATTTTGTGTTTCATGAAATAAATGAATTAAATCTCTTTAACATTGTTTTAACATTTCATACATGTTCCTCTGTTAATTTTTTTTGGAATATTTCAAACATGTCCATCTGTTCTCAACACCTTTTAAACATACAGTATTTTAAAAGTGTCCCATCATTTTAACATCTTATTGAACAATTTACCTGGCTAATCTTTTTTGAAACATCATTTAAAAACACTTTTGGACACAATTTCTTTTTCCATTTTGCTGTCAGCAATCTTTTGCTTAAACCTTCTTTATTAGGAACAGTGATTTTGGCAAGGATGCACTTTGGAAAGGAACAAATACAAATCATCCTTTTATCTGCAGCCTTGAGCAGTTGGCCTTCTTGCTTTTATTAATGGTCCGTGCAGAAAATCTGCACCCACACTGAAAAAACAAACTGGAAAGATTTACTTGATAAATCCTCGTAACAATTTGCACTAATACTTTTTAAGTAAATCTTACTGCTGTATTATCAAGTACAACTCACTTGCCATTGTCAAGAAAAATGTACTTACTCTAACCTTTAACATTTGTAAAAATATTAAATAAATGTTATTTTATTATATTTAAATAAGAAATTAT
>JAQLOL010014173.1:0-12425 GCA_029783665.1 Naso thynnoides
AGATGGCGTTGGCGAAGGAAAAGCAGTCGTTTGAATCGGCGTTGGCATCAACTTTGGCAGAATTAGACTCGTCCTTTTCTTTGAAAGTTGAGCAAGAAAGTGCACTCAAGTCAGCCGTATCTTTTCTCAGTTTATGTTTACTCCACTCCCCCATTGCCTGTTTCCGTCACTTTGACTACGTCATCTTGTTCTTTGCTCTGATTGGTCGTAGCGCCACCCTATTACGTGCAGAGGCAGTTTGAGAGACAGCGCTCATCCCGCCCCTTGGATTGAACGGAGGTCTATGGGTCGTTGCCAGACTGTACAATTTTAATGTTATAGTATGGCTTGCCAGGCTAAATGTAGAGCAGAATTAATTCAGAAGAATGAGTGTTTTTTTGTAGATAAGGATAAATACTTAAATATATAACTACCACGTCATCTCTTAGAAATGGATCGTTTTCAGTGGTTATGTGTTTATTTATGGTTAAACTTTTGCCCAAAGTGCTCTTCTCTTAATCTTTTTCAAAATATATATATATATTTTTTAAATTTTACAAGATGGGTCTTACAAGTTTCACTCCACCAATTAACCATGCTTACGCACTCATGCTGACAAAAATATAAATACTTCAGAGTGATACACTGAATGTGCATTCCCAAGGCAAATGATCTTTTTGTTTGCAGCTCCAACAACATGGTGGAGTCTCACTGCCCCTATGAGTTCGTAAAAAAACATGGCACTTTGGCGCTTATTTTAGTTTTCGGGACAGGGTCTGGATGTTAGGATGTCTGGATGGGTAAAAAAATCTATCTCCATCTCCTGTAATTGCCCTTACTCTGAGCACGATTACAATGTTCAGGACTTTGAACTTACAGAGCTTCGGAACACATTGGTTTGGTAGATTTTTCTCCAGTCTGCTTTCCTTCTCTGGATGTGACAGACTAGCACTACAATGATGACCAGACAGATGAGCAGCAGAACACCCAGGGTTACACCAAGCGCCAACATGTCCGATATCCCATAGGGTCCGTTTGGCTGTTCTGCAGGAACAAAGGTCAGGTGTCATCAAAAACAGCTAACCCTCAAATGATCTTGGTGGTGAATCTTTAAAGAGTAGCAAAGTAGACATCAGGAATAGCCATATTTCCTCATGAACAAATCAGTTTTGATTTTTAAACTAGTAGAATTGTCACAGTTCTCATGAGAATGGGCTGAGGTGTAGCAAAAAAGAGAAAAAAGATTAGACTCACAGTCTTCAGATTTGTTGGCTGAATGCAAAAATTGAACCAGTGTGAAATAAAGTCGACCTAACAGTCGAGTAGCTGACTTAGATCAAAGCATGCAGGCCTCTGGCTAGGTTGAACTTCATCATCTAAGGTTACTCACTAAATAAAGTTGAATGTTAAAATATAGGTTACTAAAGTCAAAGCCTTATAGTACTTATGAAAAGCTAACTGTTTTTAATCAAAATCAAAACTAACAGTCTAGCAGCTGACTCAAAATAAAGATGACACTAGTTAACAAAAGAAAAAACTAACAGTCTGGTAGAAAATTCATGATACAAGGTAACCAAGAGCAAAGCTAACAGCTGCATAGTAAGTTGAAGCCAACAATCTACTGGATCACAGAGCCAATTCTACCTTCCTAGTTCTATAAATTTTAAGTTATTTTTTTTCTTTATTTTTTACTGCACTATTTGTAATTTTAAGGTCATCTCAGGTAAAGATGAAGGGATATGTGCTAAAAGTTATGTGCTGAATGACAGCTAGACAATGCTACATCCTGTAAACAAACACTGACCCCAATTGATTTAGGCTAGCTTTGTAATAAATCTTGTTGTTTGAGAGTGTGCTTAGCATTGAGCTGGAGGGCAAGTTTTAGGTAGATCTGTTCAAGTCTTAAAGCACATCCTCAGATCACTGCATAAAATACAGGGACTACAATTGGTCCCTTTGAATGTCCACAAGGAAACAACCTTTCAGGTTGAAGCTGACAGCTCATGAACACATTTATCACCAAGTTTGATACGCAAAAGTGGACTCTTGTGTCTTGTGATCTTGTTGTCATCTTGCAAATAGGACAAGCAAGTGTTTTCCACAAGACCTCAGCTTTGTTTGTAACCTGGTAAACCTTACACTTACTCCATGACTAAAGCTACTGAGAGAAAACCACGTGTGAAGTTGATCTGTGCTTGTTTTGGATTTACCTCTGTCATTAGTTGGACTTGAATACTGGGTGCCAGTGCTTATGGAATAAGTGGTGGATCTAGAGTCTTCGCTGGTTGCGATAATGGTAGTTGAGACAGTCACACTACCTGCAGTGCCTGCTGGCACTTTGGTGGTGGGACTAGGGTTTGTCTTGCTTTTGGTGGTTGAATCCCCTTTAGTTGTGGTGTCTGTACTGCCTGTAGTTCCCAGAGGAACTCTGGTGGACGTAGGACCTGGGAATAGAGCAGTCTTTTATGTCCCTGGTTTTTCCAACCTTAAGGTTCCTTAGACAAGACAAAAATTGGATTTTTGCCTTGAAGTATTATACGTTAAATTAAAAAGTAGACTTTCACAGCAAAGAAAGGATGAGTCTTGGCTGCATGGAACCAAGAAATGCTTGTCCACCAAATGTTAGAAGTAGAACCTTAAATGGTTCACCTTAAAAGTAACTGACAAAAAAGTTACTGTAGCTAACAAAAAAGTGCCACAGGATGAGGACAGCATTTCAGCAAGCAGCCCTTAAGTAATCCTGTGTGTATACTGTAATTCAGAGAGCTTCTTGTGTGCTTGGTTGTAGTTATGCTCCTTTAATACCAACAGGGATCTCTGGATATGCATAGTCAGGAATACACATTGACTTATGCAAGAAGAAATTCAGAAATGATATCCTTTATAGAAACTTCAGCACACAGAGTTAATGCAAAAACTGCACAAACAAGTGGCTGATCAATAAGACTCTTGGACTGATTGTAGAGCTTGCCAGTGAAATTCAGTGGCCCCCTTAGTTTTTTCTGTTTTCTTGTACACATTCATGAAGTGGAACCCCACAGCTTCAGGATATGCACATATCCCTTGTAAGTTTGAAGACATTCAATTAATGCCGATGCGTTCTCACGTCACGACTTCTCTGGTACAGTCTGTAAATCTTAATTTCCTCGAATGGCAAAAAATATTTGACATGACTAAGGCTTCTGAGAGAAAACCACCTGTGTGAAGGTCAGCTGGCCTGGTTGTGGGTGTGCTTGCTTCAGGCGAAGTGGCAATACTACTTGAGGTGCTCAGAGGCACTGTGGTGGTAATGATACCTGGAAGAGGAACACACTTTTATGTCTCTGTTTTCTCCAAAACTCAACAGTACTTCAACAAGGACGCAAAATGTATATTCACCTTGATTTATTTTATGGTAAGGTTTGCAGGCAGGCTGTCACAGAGATAAAAAGATGTCTTGTCTGAATGCAACACATTAAAGACACATCAGAACTGTAGCAGACCTTAAATAGAAGTTGTTCTTAAAAAGTTGATTGATTGACAAAAGAGTTACTCCAGCCCAGAAAATGTGCAATAGAATGAGAGCAGTGTTTCCCATCTGGCTGCCCTCAAGCAATCTTGCATACATTGTGCACTTCAGAAAACTTCTTGTGTGCTAGCTTGTAGTTATGCTCCTTTTATACCACCAAGAGTCTCTGCATGCACAGAGTCATGAGTGCACATTGCCACGTGCATGAAGAAACTGATAACAATATCCTTTACACAGAAATGTCAGCACTCACAGTTAAACGCAGGGCTGGTAATTTTATCCAGGTAACTTTTTGTCATATTGATTGAAATGGTCTTTGCATTATGACAGCAATCCTTAACTCATGTGCTCTGAGAAGGACCGAAAAAGATCCATCATCTGTAGCTGCTGTGACCCTGTAAAACCTCCCAACAATCATTCCCTTGTGGTCTCTCATGGAAAGAACCAATCAAATGCCTCGCTGCCTCGCTGCCTCGCTGCGTATACTCTACCCTCAGTGTGCACCAGCGTGCACCAGCCTGCACTCAGCGCTTCACCGGCTTCACCGGGAGGTCTTCCCATCTATGGTATGGCAAAGAAAACTGAGCCAAAATGCCACTGCCATGGTTGCTCGTCACCACTCGCTCTGTGGAACGGGGCAAGAAAAGAAACACAGAAGCAGGGAAGCTGCGAAAAGGAAGAGTTTTAGATAAAGCAAGAGGCCAAACCAGAGTAAACACTGGTGTAGCTTTCAGCAATGGCAACCACTGAAGGAGAGAAAAGGCCTGAACAGCGATGCCGTGGTTGCTGCCTTTCTGTTGCCTTGTTTGTTTTTTACAATCATTATGATAATGTACAGCCTTTTCATACCGCTGAATGAGATATGAGGTAATAAAGTTGAAAGCACTGTGCCGAGATCCTCTCTCTGCTCTGTTGTTGAGTAGCTGCAATGTGGCGGTGCTTGTGTGTGGGGGGCGTGTTTTTTGAAGGAGCCCCGAGGGGAGGGGTGGGTTTAGACAGAGCCCTGAAGAGATGCTGCTTTTCAAATATTGCTGGCTTTCCAGAATTACCACCCCTACCTTTAATGCAAAAAACTGTACAAACAAACGTTTCAAAATCAGGACCAAGAACCTCCTCCAAATTTGGGGGAGTTTTGTTTCAGGAGACACAAGAGAAAAGCGTGATGCCCACGCTGGGTCGACCTCTCAAGGGCTGGGTCCTGAGAGACTTAAGTGTGCCTGACTGTCTGCACAGTTCGTGAAGACTATCCAAGAGGCACTGGTGGCCTAAAGGTTAGTTAGAGCAGCGAGCTTCTGACTGGAGGGTCACCAGTTTGAATTCCCAGGCTGGCAGAATTAATCTGGATGGTCCAAATGAAAAGCACTGCTTGCTTATTCCTCGTTACCACCGCTGAAGGCCCTTGAGCAAGGCTAAGGGCGCACTCACACTGGGCAATCTGTATCGTGCCTGAGCACATTTAACTCCCAAAGTCGAGTTTGTTTGACTGGCACAGCACGCTTTGTCGGCCCTGGCACAGTCGGAGGAGAAGGTTGACTTCAGTATGGTCTGGATGCACGAGCACAAGCACAGAGTTATGGCATCATTGTGACTGTTTGTGGAGGATTCACCTTAAATTCAGGCAGACAACAGGATACAACGTCCACATAAAAAGCAGTGGAAAAATCTGCGACTGTCTTGTAGATTGCTGGAACCAGAGAACAATTTAAAAATATTATTAAAAGATGAGAAAAATGCGGGTAAAAATACAGGTCGCGCTCTGTAGATCAGGTAGCTCAAGCATGCTCAGGCGCAGTCAGACTGGAGCAATGTGAGTGCAGACCAGCGGGGGAGAGGGGAAGGGAGACATTCGTGCTTTGGAACGGTGCGGGAAAACAGAGCCAAGTGTGAGTGCACCCTTAAAGAAAATAATGGTGGGATCCACCATTGCCTGTTAGTTCAAATGGTTGGGATTCCAACATTGGTGTGAGGAATTTGAGGTGTCTGGATCCCCTGCTTCATTCACTACTATTCAGTCCTTTTTGAAGCATCTGTTGTCAAAGGGGCTTTCCCATGCCACAATTTCAGTGTATAGAGCAGCCATTTCTTCCTGCCCAGAGGGTTTTGCAGACAAACTGGTCTTCAGGCATCCCCTCAAGCAGTGGTTTTTGCATGGGGTTGGTAAGCACCTTCTAGTGATATGTGCCACTGTTGGGAACTTATAGGAACCCCTGCTGCTGCTTGAGGCTCTGGCACAGGATCGCTATGAGCCTCTGGACAGCTTTTTTGATGGCCTTGACTCCAAGCAAGCAGACAGGAGCAGAAGTTGTCTGTTAGACCACTAAGGCTGCATGCTGCTGCTTGGAGACAGCAGTGGGACCACACTCACACTGAAATCCTCCTTTGTTCCAAAGGACATGATGAGCTCTTTCAGGTAGAGGTGATACACTTTGATTCACCCCTGAAGAGACAGAGAAGAAAAAATGCATCCATTACGCTCAGTACATGCATTGGCATGTATGGAAAGCCTGGCTGGTGCATGGTAAGGCTCTGTCAAAGAAACACGTTCAGGCCCTGTCAATGAAAGCCTCGCAAGTCGGGAGTGTATTATCCAAACCTATAGGCAGGTGGAGAGAGACCCTTGTACTGTGGCATGCGCAAACCCCATACGTAGCGTGGCAGTGTCAATGACTTCAGTGAGATGAGCTTCGAGGACACATGTATGCAGGTACAGCAGCGATGGATGGCAGGAAGTGGTGACGCTCTGTTTTAACAGGAGCAGGACACATTCCAGTGGCAATGTCCTGATTTGCCAACTATACTCAAGGAAATTTTTAGTTGGTGAATGCATGTACACCATTTCAGGAGAAAAGCACCCACAGAATCCAGTAGAGGACTCCATCTGTGCTTATAGAACTAGGGTTACAATATCCTAATCTTTAATCTTTACCTCTACTCACATAAAAAAACAAACTCTGTCCACTTCTCCCAAACAGTTGGTTGGATAGTCTGAAGGTACTTACTTTACAAAAACCATATACAGTATCCACAATGTTGGAGGATGCTGTTTGTGGCTCCTCTGTTTGAAATGACAGTAAATTCTTTCTGAATTCATTAAAAATGACTGGTTTCTGGAAAAGTGAAAACTGGCTAAAGAAATTAATTAATTTAATTAATTAATTAAAAAAAACATAAAATATAAAATAATAAAACTAAGATGTCAGGATCTTTGTGACTTGAGGTGTCAGCAGCTATGTGAACTAATGTTTCAAGCTACAAGCTCTTCATCCTGTCACTACTCTTTGCTTTTATGCTATTTGTACTCAGTACTCAGTACTTCTGACTATCTTTTAGTCCTTAGTAAAGTCCACTTTGAAGGTTTTCTTCCTACCTGATGCCACCTCCACGTTGAGCTGAACTGTAGCAAATTCACCACTAGATGTGTCTGTTGCCTTCACCTGGAAAAGATGAAGTTGGGTGCTAAGTTAGAAATTTACCTGTCAATCAGTCACTTTAAATTTAAGGTATTTGTAAACTCACTTCTAGAACTAATGTGCCCTCTGGGAGAGCTTCAGTCATGAATAAATAGCCGTTAAAGATAGTGAAGGCACTGCTCCCAGTAACTTCATATGTAATGTCAGGACTTATGCCCTGTTTGAACAGGAACAAAAGAAAAAGGAGGTTAGACAATTTGCATTGTATAAGAAACAAAGGCTGAATATTACTCAGTGTATTTAAAGCAGTTAAAATCTAACACTTCACTTCCACTGGGCATTTTTATTATTTCTAATAATAATGATGGACAGAACCACTAAAATTAGATACAAGATGCAATAAACCAGAAATTTCCTGTTAATAAAAACAAGACGTCTGATGTCAAGTTTTCATCCAAATTTAGTGCAAATTTTAACCAAAAATTTTTAAAAGTTACAAAAAAGTGAAGATATTATTTAAATATTAGGATTTTGTTTATTTAGATAAACAGATGGTGGTGCCAGGTTTCTCAAAGTGGGCCCTTACACTTTTGTAAAGGAAGAGGGCTTTAAAAATAAGAGTGTAAGCCAAATATCCAACAAACTCATGTTTAAAACACACTGATGATTTCTGTATGTTTCAGGCATTAATCTGGAGGGAGGTTACAGTCTGCACCACACAAATCTGATGTTTTCGTCATTTGAGAATTTTGTCACTCGAGTGAATGTTTTAAGTTTCATGTTTTACTAGCTGAGTCTGTTTCTAATGCGCTTTGTCACATTTCACTTTGTATCGCTTTGGCCGCTTTTCCACCTTTACCAAGTCTAAAAACTTTTTGCAATAGCCTTTTAAATTTGAGGTCATTCCAGTCTTCATATGCAAATGCACACGTAAAACGTGAATAGAAACACACTTTGGTTCACTTGACTGATTCAGTGAAATATTCTTGAATTGATGTTTTACCCCAGCAGCTTCGTAATCACCATCCAGAGCAACGATCCGCAGTGGTTCCATTTTGTTGGTCGCATCCATCGCCATGTTGCCCACTGAAGTGACAACGGCTTTGTACAATGACTCCTCAAACTTTGGCGGGTGTGCAGTTTTCACGATAACACTGAAGGTGACAGTTGTGGTGGCAAACTGATTCATGTCTGACTCCTGAGCAGCCTGGGAGAGAAAAAATTCTTGATGATAGACTTTCTTTTTATTAACAACAGAAAGCACGTTAAGCAAGAATTTTAGAAATACTCGCAGAACCCAGCAGAACTCCCCCTTACAATGATGTTTTGCAATACCCAGCAACAACATTTATTTTTCATAAATTAATTTTACCTTCCAATTAGAGTTTTGGTTGATGTACTGCCTTACATTTCAGAACAAATTTTGTTTTGAATCTTTTTTGTCATCTCTTTTTGCTGTCAATATTAATATCAGCATGGTTTTCGAATGTTATACAGCCAGAACCATTAGGCATTCAATCAGTTTGTCAGATACTCATTTAAGTTATTTAAATTGTTTTTGAAGTTGAAATCCCCAGAATGATGTTATGCTGGGCTTTTTAAGAAAGGTTTTAAACAGTATGTTCTGGGTGGACTGCTGATTTTACAAAACAAGCAAAATGAAAATATCAACTTGGGCTTTCCAAAATTATAACACATTTTGTATTACACAGTATTCCTGTCAGACAGATCAAGAAGTTTCAGAGACACAAGGCCACATCATTTCAGTGAGCTAAAAGCAATAATGTTGTATCATTACCATCACTACAAGATTGATATCCTCCACCACGTCGGCTACCCTTGTCATGGTGATATTACCCGTGTTCGAGTCGATCTCAAACAGGCCTGCGTCATTTCCTAAAACACAGACAGACAGAGCTGTCTCTACCTGCTGATGTTAACAGTTTATTTGAAAAAAGATGTCGGAGTAACAAACAAAACACTGCAGATTATTATAATCTTGGCTGCTCACCGGTCAGGATTCTGTACAATATGTTGTCGTTTATCCCAGAGTCTCCATCGATGGCGTAAAGTGGTCCTGGTTTCAGCGGCAATGCTCCTACCTGCAGAGGGGAAAACACTCTGATCATCAAATGTAGTTGTTCAATGACACTTGAAGCATTTCTCTATAATTCATTATAACACGTTATGGATGTAATGCCTGATATGTATGGTTATATGCATTATAGATGCATGATTTAAGTAAGGGGTTAGGCCTGCCAGTTGTTCTTTAGCATGAGCACAGTGGATACCATCTTGTCAGATTTTCTAACAGCATTTGAAACCAACCGACTGAAACAGCATCCATCAGTTTTTCTAAATTTCTTAAAGCAACAATCACGTAGGTTTTTATGCAGTGATTGATAAAGTGTGAAAATTGGAATTTAAATATCCACTTCAAGCTCTTTTTATCCGTTCCTCACATAAAAACTTCTTATTCTGTATTCATTCTGTACTCATTTTGTATTTTCAACCCAGTGCAACACTGTTGATGAGTGCTGTAATCCTCCTACGATTCATTGCATGGAGTCTACAAAAACATGAAATACACAGAATGGTTGGAGAGAGACAGTGGAGGCAGTGAGATGCAACACACTGATTTGGACATGGTCAGTTCACCGTGGGCCGGCTGATTTGTTTTCAGGCTTATCTGGACTTTAAGGCAGGGAGCTCACTGGCTGCTCTGCTCACTACTCTAAAAGTATGCCAGACAAAATCTCATTGCTTCATTCCTGTTGTCACCTGATGGGTCAGTATCACTGTTGGATTTTCCAGATAAAGTACAACATAAGTGTCACACCTCTTGTTCGTTTAAGACTATGCTGCCGGTGTAGCCAGAGCTCTGGCAGATAACAACCCCTTCAGTCAAGTTAATCTTTTCGCAAGGCTGGAACCATGGGGGTCTGTTGTCTGTGTCTTCAATGGTGACCATGATGGTGGTGGTGGCAGTGTGCACAGCATCACCGTCCACCAATGGTTTATCCTTAAAAAGAAAAAAAAAATCAGTACTTATAATTTCAGTACAAGGCACACACCGTTTGACAGTCGGAGAAGATCTGAGAAAGCTTGCATTTTTATCATTGTTGTTATGCTGGCCTACAAGTTTTAATAGTTTGTTCTCAGCTACTTGCGCCACTTCATTGTTTTTTCTAGGTAAACTGCAGTTAAAGATTCATCTATTTCTGCTAAAACTAAAAATAACATTACAGACTGAGACCAAATGTTACCAAATTGTTAATGGTCAGTTAGCTAAAACAGCTTCGAAACCAGTGATGTTTTTGAAAAGTTGACGATATTAGTTTTACTCATACTAAGTAGAAGGTGCATGATTCCGCAGATGCATGCAGGTTACTTAAAAAAGTTTGTGATTGCAATTTATTAGCGTTTTTTCTGCATATGTCACTTTGTCTGTGATTCATATAGTTGTTTAGTTTTAAATTAAGGCTATGAGCTAAAGTACATTCATTTTCAGAAAGCACTTCAAACTGTGTCAGTCCAGTCGATTGCCACACAGTCCTGAGATGAGGGGTCATCAGGCAAAAGTACCAGCGTGGGAGGATTAGAGATGTAAGGGCTCTAGGAAGCAGTCAGTTAACTTCTTGACTGACTAATGAAGAAGGAGATACTTTATTGAAGTAATATTTGTTTACTGTTGACTGTGTGAGGAGCCATGTGGACTTTAAACTGCATTTACTTTTGCAGACTTTACAAATGGCTTCTAATTCAGATACTGTTGGTGGCAAGTTAGCATTTTGGGCGCTAGCCTGCATACTGGAAGCAAAGTATGAGGCTTCACTGTCTTGACCAAAGAGTGGCAAATGAGTTGATGATCGAACCCTGTGACTGGTGGACTACCCATGTGTGAGTCAACCTTTATGAGAACATGTCTGATCTCTGACAGAAATATTTGATTTCACTGAATTGAAAGAGCAAATCCAGGGAACCAGACAGAAATCAGAACCATCAGTAAGCAGCACTCACCTCAGCATATAATGTCAGCTTGACATTTTTGACTTTGTCATAATTCAGGAGCATCTGGTTATCGACAACTAGAGTTGGGTTTTCAACCCCTTTCAGTCTAAAACCCTCCTGCAGAAATCAAACAGGACAGTAAACACATTTTGAGCTCTTAGTTTCACCCTGCTTTCTTTCTTTGTGCCATGCTAGGCTAAACATATTTATATCTCCAAATTCGAGTAGAAATTAATAGCTCATTTGACTCTGGGGAAGACAAACAAGGATTTATCAATACGTTATTCCTGTAAGGTCTTACAGATTCAGGAGTCAGACTGTAGGTGAGTGTTGGCCTATCTGGATCTGTGGCAGCAAAGAGTCCGACAACTGTGCCATTAGGAGAAAACTGGGATAAAATGGAATAAACAGTTAGTGTGATGTCACAGGAAACACATTTTCAAAGATTCAGTGAATTATGCGCTTAACCAACTCAATGAACAGCTACATCCCTGATCAGTCCTGTGCACTGTAAAGTCTCTTATTACCATCATCAGTCCTGACTGAACCTATACTTTAAAATTCCTAAAAATACTTAACCTGGATAAAGGCACGTGGACAACCGAACATTGCAATTCCATGTAAGAGTTAAATATGAGAGTCAAAAAACTTGGGAATTTGGTGTCAGTCTTTCACCAGATGTTGAAAGCATTTAAGCGGTCCAATATAACTTCTCTGTAAAGTCTGGCTCACAGCTGGTGCTCTGGTTTACTCTGCACAGGCCAGGGATGTTTCTTTCATAATGAACTGGGAAAACCATTTCTTTACGAACAAACAAAATAAAACATGAGCTGGTGCAAAAACAGGGAGGGGAGTGTGCAGCAGAGCTACTTTCGTAGGAGTCTCACGCTACAGCTAGCCTGATTTCCAGACGTTGCCTACCTCAGCTTTAAGGCAACAAACAAACAATCAAAATGTGCAATGACAAAATGTAATTCCGGTTTAGTTTCATGTATTTATCAGACTCTTACCTCACTAACAGTGACATCGTAGAGGTTCTGGGAAAAGACTGGAGGGTTGTCATTCACGTTTGTCAAAGATATGTAAATTAAATTTTCCTCCTGGAAACAAAAAGACACAATCCTTGTATAAACTGCTTACTTTGGCATTGCTATTTTTTGTTCACTAATATTGCATGTTTACAACAACAACAAACAAACAAACAAAGAACATTAAATAAATCATACACAAAATTTGAACATCCATCTCTAAGCTGCATGGAGAACCCAAAAAGATGACATATGATCTGGGGATTTTATGTATTCAAGGCCTGCTTAAAAATGTGTAAACCTGGGGCACCTGGTGGCTCAGTTGGTAGAACAGGCACCCCATATACAGAGGCTGTGTCCTTGCTACAGCGGTCACAGGTTTGATTCCAACTGACTGGCCCTTTGCTGCATGTCATTCCCTCTTTCTCTCCCCTGTTTCCTGTCTACTCTTTAGCTGTCCTATCAAATATATGAAGGCACCCCGCCCCC
>JAQLOL010014174.1:0-12419 GCA_029783665.1 Naso thynnoides
AGAGAGTCATCTGTGTCACAGCGTGCGCTTCAAGACGCCACGCGGCACCGTCAGCTGAGACAAAGGTTATAAAGGTGGAGGATTTTTCTTTAGTTTTCATTTTCATTACATTCCAACTTTTATATTTCAAATTCAGTTTAGTTTTTATTCACTTTTAGAGTATGGTTTTTATTATTTGAAAAAACGCTTGGTTTTAGTTTAGTTTTTATTAGTTGCAGTTTTTGCTGCTTTCTGTGAACTTTAGTGCTCGCTGCCATGATGCCAGTCAGGTGATATATGTTACCAGGAGAGAGGGGCGTGGACCAACTGGCAGTCTGGCACGCCCCAGGGAAGGGAAGAAGTTATGTTTTGTTTTTTAATTCCAGTCTTTGTTAATTCGTTAGTTTCGGTTAATGATGATAACCTTGGCTGAGAAGGATCAGTTTACTCTGCTGTAACTTTCCCTGCAGATGTTTGGTCTCAGTTCAAACTGGACTTAAAAGAGAGAGAGACAACAAACGAAACAAAAAGCAAGCTGAAGGCAACGGCTGCAGCGGAGTTGCTTCCCGACGAGTCTCGTGCCACAGCTAACGTTACCCTGTTAGCTCCTCAGCAAAAGTTACCTTCTGCAACTTTAACGGTCCAAGGGTACAGAAACAGCCTCAGGTGAGCAAATGAAACCTTCACCTCCACCCATCAGACCAGATGTGTCACAAAAAAACTCAGTCAGTCAAAAAGCAGGAAGGCGAATCAAGTTCAACGTCTTTGAACCAAAGCTTAAGATTGAGATGATGAAATAATTTTGCTCAGATACAAGATTTTAATATAACAATCAATCGAATTTAAAAGTAAATCTTACAACCACAGTCACCCACTGTGCTAAACGTGTGTTACATGCAAAAACACACCCGCACACAGGACCAGTAGTCGGTGTTGGACAGAAGTACATATAAAAAAAGAGATTAAACTGTGGTAAAAAGTGATTCCTATCCCACCATGTTACATTTCCTCTTCAGACATGAAACAAACACAGAGACAGACTCTGCACTGAACAGCAGCCTACCTCTCTAACAGGGAAGGGGGCCGTCCTCGTCTCACAGGGCAGGAAACAGTGCTGGCGCTCATTCAGGTTCACGTGCACAGACTCGTGGCGTGCACTGCCACAAAGTTTGGCCCAGCAAATGTGCACTAAAGGTCCTTGAAGTTTTTCATTGGCACAGCCAGCTGTCCGTCAAGGTCTCTGAAAATTCCCTGCAGAGAGACAAAAAGACAAGGATGAGTGATGAGAAGAAGGAAAAGGTAGACAGATGCCGAGATGCAGCGAGAGGATGGCAGAGCACCCAAAAGGCAACATGGCTGGGAAAGTGGCAAGTTACTTCAATCAGCAAAAAAAAAAGTCCATCCAAGGTCGAAAATCAGTGACTCGGGAATGACTCTGTTAGAGTCAGTATGTCGTATATTATCTGCAGAGATAACATTTTTTAGAATACTTTGAGATGTTTCTTTCCGTGCTGTTCAGAGCCTCTGGCAACCCAAATCACCAAAAACTTTCTTGATATGTAATTTAGGCTCTTACATTCATAATAAAAAGCATCAAAGCATTTCCAGGCCTTAACCTCAATTCAAACTTGAAATATTACCATTTAAAGTTTTTGGCAGTTTCCTAAAACTGGTTGATTTGGGCGTGGTTATCCTTGATCCATGCGACGTAGTATGGATAAAGCCAATCCAAAATTCAAAGTCTGGTGTCTGCTAATGCAAAAACCTCTCTGCTCCCGTTTCTCAGCTTCTTTGAGTCCTACTCGCGCCTGTTGCATTTAACCAAGCTGAGCTGCTGTACTAAAGCCAATGTCATCACACAAGAAAGGCATGATGTTCGGACATTTCACTACCGTACTTGTACAACATGGATGTGTGACAAATAAATTCTCTTAAAACCTCTTCAAGTTGTCATATTGGAATTTAAGGTGTGCCGATTAATTCGTGGCATAACTAACCAAGAAGACGTTCCACCTTAAAAGATGCGTCTGACCAACACAGTGCATGAAATGATTTTTTTTTTTTCACCAAAACATTCAACTAATCAACATGAAAAGGCAACAAAAACTCTCGTTTTTGTTTCATGTTTTTAAAACGCTACAGAAACTTTACGTTCAGTTTTTAGTCCCGGCACAGATTACGGCTTCATCAGTTAACTTTCTTCCTTTCTTCCGAGTTTAACAAGTCGGGCCGCTGCAGTGAGCAGACCGGCAGGTCGAACGTGGCGAGCTGCAGCTTCTCACAAGTCCGAAAACTTTGTGACAGATTTACAAACAAGCGTTAACTGGATAAACTGACTACATATTTGGAATCTACATGGCAACATTCTCAGGTAAAAATGTGTATGAATTGTATATAAATATACAGTCAAGTGATACAGTATATTTACAGTTGCACAACAATAGGGCTGAACCCTGCTTTGCTCCATGACAAAGCTGTCAATCAAAATGTGATCCACGCCCACAGTCTTCAGAAAGGGCATTGCTCTCAAAATGAGCTCTTTTTTTTAAAACTGGGTTTTCTGGTGGCTGGGAACATTTATTTTCACACAGATTTTGTAGATACTCAACCTTCGTAGAATATGTGCATTCTTGCTCTTTCAAGCCACGTTTCAAGAGGCTTTAACAACTGCAGAGACCCAAACAAACAGCTGATCTTTCTCCTAGTCAGACGGTGAAAACAGATGCGGCCTATAATGTCAGTCGTTGTTTCCAATGGAGCCAATGATGCTATAATGATGTCACAGGGGTTGTTTCAGTTTGCATATTAAAATTGATCAGAAAAAAACTTGTGGCTTGATATTCTAAAGACTTGGATGATTTCCAGGCAGGATGGTTTGCGGAAAAACTTTGTTAAGTTGCATTTGGGGAAATGTAGGCTTACATGATGGGAACTTTTTTGAGTAAGTAAAAGTTTTAACCCCTTATGGTTCCAGCATCATGTTTGGTTTGACCAGTTTGCGGATTGGCAAGAGCAAAATGCATAAGAGACAGCCAAATATCTTGTTGAACGCTGAAATGCATTTCCTATCATAGGTTTTTGTTGCATAAATCAGTATCAAACTGCACCAACCATCAAAACAAGCAGAAAACTGCATATGAATTTTCTGGAAGGCTGATCCACCCTCAGGCGGAGCACTGTTGGAGGCACTGGCGACACCTGGCAGCCTCGCCACGTGCAGCATCTCCCTGCTGATTGCACACAAATTGCAGGTAAAAGCTGACCTTGTCTGACGGTCATCAAGACTCTACATGACTGTTACCTCTGATGGTAAAACTCTGAGGAACAAACGGAGCCAAGCTGGTGACCTTTGGGAGTAACAACATGGCAGACAGATGGCGAGGCCCCTCACTCGCCTTGACTGTTTCCAGACTGCCTCCTCGTCCTTCTCCCCCGTGTCTTTTATTTACATGTCCCCTGTCTTGCGCACCATCACTCCTTGTTCTCTTTCAGTCAGTATCTCTGCAGTCTTTCCTTCATTCCCAGTGAGAGTCCCAACATTCAGGCTTCCACGGAGACAGATCGGGGATGAGTTTGGCCCACTTCCTAAATGTGTTTCCACAGTTATAAAAAGATCCTTTGAGACTGAAGCGGAATAGACTAAATAGGTGACAGCATGAAATTGTCGGGGTTTCTAAGCACATTTTCTAGTTGAAAACTGTCAGCACTTCACTGAAATAATACTGGCAGCCGTCCTCCTGCTGCCCGACTCAAATCAGGCCAGCTTGGCGACTCATCTCCACACTCTGTGTCCACCGGCCTTGTTGGTATTGTACTCATCCCTCTTGATTGCCTGGTCTTAAAAGGAAAAATCTCCCCTAAACAAAAAATGTAATCACTTCTGTTACTTGCATTTCCAAGTCTACCTCGATATGTCCTCTGTGTTCTGTGGTCACCTGCCAGAGGAAGAAAACACACATACCATGTTTCCATTAATTGAGCGCCAATTTCAAGCAAATTTTTTAAATCTAAGAAAAAAGAAAAAGCAAATTAGGTGCATCTCCAATAACTAGTCTAGAGTAAATTAACTGGACCGCAAAGCGTATTTTGGTCAGAAGATGGCAGTATAGGCAACCTCACGCGTGGCTGAAATTAACGATAGAAGAAGCTGCAAACTGGAAACCAAACACTGTGGCATTCTGTTGCTGTTTACCATCTAAAAATGCCGTTATGTTCTTTGGATGAGACCTAGGAATACTTTGGTCTCCTCGTTGCTCCTCACGTACCTGCTGTTGTTGTTGTTGTTGTTGCTGTTATTGTTATCAGCCATGTTTTCACATGTTGGGGTAGTACTGTATCTGAAAAGATGACGGAATCAGCTTCTTCTATCGCTTCCTTTGGGGAGCAGAAACAGCAGATAAATATTCGCTACGTCACAATTAATTTGACACCGCTCTTTCTACGTCCTATTTTGCACATTAAAGGCCCCTTTAGGGTCTGGCTGAAAAGGAGGGGGGGGCTTTAGATTTTATTTTGTGCACTGGGGAGGGCAAATTGTTTTATTTTGGAGTTTGGCAGAGGGCATATCGTTTTTTTTTTGCATGTTGGTTCTGGCAAACGTGCTGCAGGCTATGTGAGCACCAGAAGACCGCCACAATGTCCACGTGGATTTTTATTTTCGTCTGCTCCGTTCTCAGACTCATCGTGAGTCTCAGCAGAGCTCGCTATACGTAGCTGAGAAAAAAACAAACCGTATTTGCTGGATTGCTGAGATTGTAATCCGTCTTGTCTGAGCATTTCTTTTATTTAATATTTCATAGTTTTCATCAGTGAGAGGTTTTTGGTCGGCCAGAGCCTGAAATGTCTCTTACAGCAAATATGGTGCTGACCATTAGTGATTTGCCGTTTTTTAATCCCAGCATGCCTTGGGGCGTTGTGTTTTGGTTTGGGACTATAAGCCGAGGGAAAACGGTGTTCTGAGTCACCCAGATGTCTCCTGTTGTGCACTAATGGACTTCATGTTCTGTACACGTCTTTATGGCGGATTAAAGTCATTTTCGAGATGAACTCTTTGCACCATGGGCTAAATTTGTTTCACAGTTTGTAGTGACCTCTGCTCGTTTGATTAAGTTGAGTTTAACATAAGCAGTGAGCTCCAATACCATGGTGGAAAAGACAGTCATCTCTTCTTTCTGAGTATTAATTAATTAATTGATGTCCATTTTAAAAAATCACAATAGACATGGTAAACAGAAATGACAGCATGTCCGCAATAGGCCAACATCAACCGATAACACTGACAAACCGATCTATCGATCACTCTCCACTCTTAGGCTTAATCTTCCATCAGCTAATCCTGCACGTTAACAGGCATAAATTCTAGTTTTACAAATTACAAGACTGTTTAGAAAAGATCCCCAAAACTGTAACTGGTAAATCAGGAGGTGACTGGTAGAGCCAGATCATCTTTTTGGCACACGAGAAATTTGACTGAAAAGCCAAGAATCCAGCATGTGTGGGTCTCTAGTGAACCACACAAATAAAAGCTGTGTTTTTGAGCACATTTTGTATTTTAAGTTGTGTGTGTGTGTGTTAAAAAAAAAACCTAAGCAGCTTAAAATAACCTACTAGTGATGGACTCATGAATCTATAAATATACAAGTAGAGACAATTCCAGTCCAACCTGGTAACATTTTGTACAGAAGGAGCAAAGGTAGGTTGGGTAAAGACTTTCCGCTCTCTGTCCTATATCTGAGCCTCTAGCAGCCCTGGACCAACCCGGGAACGTCACGCGGTGGTGACGCCTTCATTCTGCACCAAGCGACTCTGCTCTGAATTTCACTGAACCTGAAGTGGCAACACTGACATTCATCTCCCTCTCTTTGTTTCTCTCTCTTGTCTGCTCGTCTCAGTGCAGACGTTGCTTCGCCCTGAAAAAAAAAAAAACCTCTCCTGCTCCAAATAACTCCTCTTTTTTTATGATGTGTTACATTTTGTTTTCTCAAAAGGTTCCAAATATGTCTGAGGTCAAACTAACAACAATCCAGCCTGGCATTTCCACCCAGCGTG
The DNA here is from genome assembly GCA_029783665.1 of Naso thynnoides. Classification (NCBI taxonomy): domain Eukaryota; kingdom Metazoa; phylum Chordata; class Actinopteri; order Acanthuriformes; family Acanthuridae; genus Naso; species Naso thynnoides. The sequence goes on from JAQLOL010014174.1 coordinate 6,028, forward strand.
AATGAGTCCTTTCATATTCCCTCCTCCTGTGGCTTATATTATCTGAAGTGGCAACACAGCACTAACCTGCTTTATTGTCCTCTCCCTCCACCTGATGGCTCCATCTGTGTCTCCAACCTGGCAAAGTCACATAGCGTTAATTGAACCTTCCCTCTGCCCTCATGCATTAAATAGCCTTCTTGTAGAGTCATCGTCAATAAACAAACAGTATATTATTGTACCATGAGAACCTGGCAGCCTTCCTCCAACCTGGCAACAAAAGTTTTTCTTTCTTTCCTGTTTGAATCCAAGCAGCACTTAAATTTCTTTAATTTCACTTAATTAAATACTTACACCCATGTGGCTCAAAATATTTGCAGGGTCACGAGTTAAATTTTTCAGAAGTTTCTGCTTCCAAACACAGACAGGGTGGATCGAGCAGTTACCAATGATGAACAGAAGTGTGTGTGAGAAACTGAAGAAGGAGAAGATGTCAGTCTTCATCGGGCAGAGAAGGTGTAGCAGTAAAGTTGCATTTTGGGAGGTTTAGCATCCTGTGTTTCTGGAGCTGGAGCGTAGAAAAGAAGTCTCTGCTTCTTCTATTGTAATAATTCTGTTTGCCAAAACTTGAGAACTGTAGAAGTGAAACACTAAATGAGCAAACTGATTCATCTGAGACACAAACACTGCTCTCTCTCGCTCTTCCTCTCTGTCTGCTTAATTTCAACTCAAGTGCTTTTGGAACAGTTCACATGAATAGTAAACACTATTACCAAAACAATTAAAAACACATTGCGATGCACACTGAACGATGCAAACTCATCTGTCCGTCAAATGTTTCATCATCATATGTGAGTCAACATCCTCCAATAAAAAACAAAACAAAATCAAATATTGTACTAATATCCTCCTGAAGAGGAAACATTACTTTAATTTGAGTCATATGGAAATTTAACAGCACAGCAGTAAATGCTTTTAGGGCCTCCTGTGTAAATATGCCCTGACGCTGCAACCATCTCAGAGCACAACGACAAGAAAACAAATGTGTCTGTTGGTTGTATGCAGCAAAATCTGAATCCATGCAATCTGTTACATCCATAAAATGCTGAATATTTCCCTCATAGTTTGGCAAACACACAGATCATCTTTATAACTTGGGGCTGTGATGTCTCTTTGAATGCTTTCTCTCCTGTGGCTCCACACTCGTGAAGGTTGGAATATAGTTTTGGACTCTTCTATCAGCTCTAATATAATTCTGAGTGCAGATTCAGGAGGCTCATGAGAACAAATTACGATGATCACTGTGTTTGAGTCGGTGAGTTTGAGTAAAAACACAGACCTAATGTATCAGAGCGTGGGCGTAAAACCCTGAATCAGATGAGCTTTGAAATCATTTTAGTTTCCTGTAAATATTCCAAATTAATTTGGTTTGAGTTTCCACAGATAAATACATAAAATCAACTCCTGAGGCAGCTTTAAAAGTCTGATTATGATTAACTGATTTGTTTTCAAAGTGAGAGGGAAAAAAAAATCCTCCACTTTTCCCTGTCACTGAATCACAAAAGCCTGAAACAGTTTTTCTGAGCTCAGTGACCCTCAAGTCTGCCAGATACCACATTTAATATTTTAAAATGCTGCAGAACCACCAGAGGAGTGATGAGAGTCCAGAGGACGTGAGAGAAACGTGAATAAATGCTCTGTACGACAGACTGATAAACAGACTGTCTGCATCATTTTTATCGGTTTTCTTTCCTTCGTTCTTTCTTTCTTTCTGTTTCAAACAACTTTATTAACCCAAAGGGCAATTCAATTTAAACAGTCTACACAGACCATACATACATTTACAAACAAACAACAAATGCACTGCACACTGCATTTAGACGACATTCAGGGAATGAATGAACTATGAACAAATAAGTGAACAAACAGGCTATCATAAGTCTTTCATGGAGTGTAAACCACAATGTGTGGCTAAAACGGCCTGCTTCTTTCTTACTGTCTGTCTTTGTGTACTCTGTGATTGTTTCCTCACATCACTTTGTCAGACGCACACAAGGCAACGCACACATCCATCTTCCCTCAATCATCATTCTTTGCTACAGGTTTACTTCCTGTTGGAGAGAATGATTTAAAGTTACAAATTCTCGACAAACGTGACCTGGTTCTCCTCCCGTCTGTGGCCTTTGTGAGCAGCTTGGAAGGATTTTTATGATTAAAAAAATTACACAGCAAGCACATCTCAGCTTACAATATTTACATAAGACACAAAGAAACTGAGCACATTATAACAAGTCACTGGCGGAGTAAAGTCTCATGTGACCAGAACTGAAAGGGGAGTGACCCAGTGCTTTGTTTTTCACATTTAAGACTAAAGCTGAAAGTCCGGAAATGTAGCATCCACTGCCTTCAATGCTCAGAAATCTGTCCAAACAGGCAACCATGCTTTTCCGTTCTGCTCTTAGAGCACAAATGAGCCTCCAGTCCACCAAAATTTGCCATCCACTGTAACAAAACTCCTGACTGAAATCTCTGACTACCTTCAAACGTGGCAACACAGCCATCACTCTGGCTCAGAATACCAGCTGTTTAAAATTACTCAAATCTGGCAACTAAAACCAACCTCAGCAAATGCCCTCGCCTGTTTCTGCCATTATACAATCCTATCACTAACCTTTTCACCAGATTAACATCATTCCAAACTGGCAACCTCATCAGATTCAGCGTGCTTCAAACAAACTGCACAGCAACTCAGCCTCCATATTTCCAAGTTTCTCCGTCCACTTTGATCCCTTTAACAACATGGCAACTGCTTGTTCTCCATTAACCGTTTTAACTGTTGAACATCCCGACAGAATCGGCCTCCGCATGCTTCCCCTCCACCGGCTTAAAACTGACTCCAACCTGGCAACTTGTGCCCTTCATCAAACTGAAGCACTTCACATCTGAAGAGCCTGAAATGACAACAGGGTTCTTTCCACTGTGCTCTGTCCAAATCCACTCACCTCCTCCGCTTCAAATCACTCCAACGTGGCAACTCTGCCCTGTGTGTAAACCTCCCCGTAACCTGGCAACCGCAACAGGTGTAGCACTCTGTGTTGAAATAAGTTGAGAGGGACAAACTTTCCCCATCCTCCCCTCCCCTCCCTCCTCATCATCCCCCCATCCTCCCCTCTGTAACCTGCAGCTTTGTTCAGGTGGCATGTCGGCCTCTTCAGTCGCACACAACCAAACCGACGAGTTCTCTCATGTACGAGATGTGCAGACGGTTCGACGGTAAATGCAGAGACCAGTTTCACGGGGTAAAAATAGACAGATGTATAAATGATGAAGGTCCACACACCAGGAAGCTCCCATTAAAGGATTCATTCAACATAAGTGATGGTTCAAGCCAGTATGCTCTTTCTCAGACTTGCAAATGTACATGTGGGTTGCCTTTGCCTGTGTGGACCTTCATCCTTTTTCTATCTGTTTGTTTTTGGACACAGCACCCACTGCGGGATGTGTGTGTCTTTACTCGATTGTTTCATATGTAAAAACAAGTTGAGACATTTTGTTTTATTTCCAAGTAGACGTGACATTCACTCACACTGAGAGGTTACTTCTAACACGCTGGAATTACTCCTGCTTATAACCTGAAGGACAACAACAGACTAACTACCAGAGGCAATCTAATCTAAACCAGAAGTAAATCTGAAGTTGGCTGGTGAGGAGCTTTGGTTTCTTTTTGCCATCTTTAGTCCATGAGTAAGCCAATAGTGAAGAAGAAAAAAATCTGCCTCTTTGCAGACAAATGGAAAGTTAAAAGTGCAAACATTTGCAACAGCGCCACCCAACGGAAGGCGGCAAAACCAGAAACAACCGGGTAACCAAGGAAACACCACAACAATGGACTCATATTTCTGAATGAAAGTTTTGCTATTTGAATTAAATAATGAATTCTGGACAACATACACCTTTTGAAGGCATTTTTGATGACAGCTGCGAGCGAAAAATCCTTTTCTTAGAGGTTTTTCTTGAGACCCCCCAGAATTTTGCAGTTGAGGTTTCAAGGGGTCGACGTGTCAGTTAAGGGGTCACAGACTGTTTTTCATGCTAACTACAAACCCACCACGAGGACTAGTTGGATGAAGAGCTGCTGAGACAATGAAACGTCTGTAACAAGGCTGTTATTACACACTCAAGTGACCCAAACTTCAGCAGCCATGTCCACAGAGGGAGGGGATTAGAAGGGATCAGTGGATCATTATTGCAGTAATTACGGTCTTTCCCTTTGCAACTTGACCAGCCCAGTCTGTTTCTGACTTGTCAGCAGTAGCTGAAATTGAAATGTTGCTGTCAAAGCTGGACCATGTGTTCACTTTAGTAGATGTCAGGCTGCATTTTTAGAGCCCATTCACTGTCATTCATGTTGAAACATCATCAAATATCGAACCTGTCACGCATTTTAAGCCACTTTCTGTAACGTTTGTGGAATACGGACAAAAAATAACCCATGTGGCCGATGTTGACAAAGGTCAGTGACTTGTAGTTGCACTGGTGTAATCCTCCTTTACTCAAACATGCCTGCCTGCTCTCTGTTACTTCACTTGAAGGTTTGACTTGCAGGATGATGTGTGAGCAGTTTAGATGTCACAAGTACCAAATTGATGCCCCAACTCTAAAATGTGTCATACTCATTTTTCTACAATTCTGCAGGTACCAGGGAGGCAATTCTTCTTTGTCTGACGGGCTCAGCATGTATCTCCAGGTGTTTCCAATTTGCCATTAAATGCCAGAAGAAGAAGATGAAGAAGAAGACGAAGAGGAAGAATGTCTGCCAGCATGAAAGAACAACATGAGGAAGATGGTGATAAGTGCAACTACAGCGGCAGCCAGGCCCGGAGCGGCAGCCCCCTGGACTCTGGAACAGTTTGCCTCTTTCAGTACGCTGCCTGAGCTCCGTTGATTCTTTAAAGAAGCACTTAAAGACAATTTTATTCCAGAGGGCGTATAATCAGAGCTGGGGTTTTAGAGCGGACGGGTTTTTCTACTTTTACTGTTATCTGTGTGTTGCCACCTTGTGGTCCTCTGCTTTTACCGTTGTTTGTTTGTTGCCATTTTATTGTCCTCTGCTTTTATATATTGTGTTTTATTTTGTTGCTGTTTTAATCTATTTTATTGTATCTCTTTTAATTGTTGCTTTTTATTTGTGAAGCACTTTGTGATGCTTTTATCCGTGAAAAGTGCTACATAAATAAACTTTACTTACTTACTTACATATTGGACGGTAACAATTACACTTTAAAGGAAGAATGGATCCATCAGCAGAGCTTGCATGTGTGACTTGTACGCAGTATAGATGGGAGATTTAGTCTCATCTGGTTGTTTTATTTGAAGAATTTTTCACAGCCTGAACATAAAACACTACACAGTCTTTTGCCGAAAAGTCTCAAAGATTAGAGAGAAGTCAAAAAACAGAGAACTGAGTGTTTTCTTATTTCTTACCCCAGTAATGAACTTACTCATCTTGAGACCCATTTTACAATCAACACCCCCAGGACGCAAAATTCAATCAACATAAATGTTCTTAGCAGAACACTTTAATGCAGAGTTACGCATTTAGTCCATCCAAAACAAAAAGTAATGTGTCCAGTTGCAAATATTACAGATATTGGTCAAACATACTTTTATTATCAGTACTGTTATTTCCAAAGGCACCAACAATGAATGTTGCAGGGCACGAACATGCTTACCTGTACGACTGTAGGTTCAGAGATCAGCGTGTCTTTATTCACCACTTCCACCACAGCCTCTGGCACCACAGCCTTCTTCATACACGCCATGCTAAAGCCATACACATCATCCCAGAACGCAATTCGGTCTCGGTGCTTCTGCGTGTCTCCGACTGCAGCGAGGCTGATGTTGCAAAGGTCTGGATAGACTGTGGAGAAAAGACAGAACAATAGAAATATTGCAGTCATTGCTTTAAAATATGACAAGTCAGCCTTTAGGCTTGACATTCAAGCCCCAAAGTTAAAAAAGATCAAGATACCATCAACTGTCTGTGAACACCAAACCAAAACCAGTCAGAGCATCAACTGGGAGGAGGTCAAAGGTCATCGACCAGGAGTAAATAGGGCATTTATCTCCAACACATGAGAGACTGGGATTATCACTGGCGGCACTTGGGCGGGCCAAGTTGAGGCTATGGCCCAACCAAGAAGAGAGAGCCTTGCTGAAGCCACAGCAAAGAATTATTGTATTTTTTCCATATAAAACTGTGGATGGGAACTGATAGCAAATTGGTATCAGACTCAGTATTGTATGTCTCCAAGCTAAGCTCATTGATTCTTTTCATAAGGCAGAACTTAACTGCAAGGGCAGTGCAGCCTGCGGACTGTCTACAGCAAATGAATTTATAAACAGTGGTTATA
>JAQLOL010014175.1:0-2500 GCA_029783665.1 Naso thynnoides
CCTGTTAGACACACTGATATTCTTGCATCTCACTCAAAACAAAAAAAAAAAAGATGTGGACTTTTCCCAAAAGTTGAGTCAAACATGAGAGCATATCTTTTTGACAATCGGCAAAACTGAAGAAGTCTCTTTATTTCATATTTGTCACAAGAGTGAGTGAGTGAGTTGTGTTTTTGTTCCAGTTAAGGTTCACCCGTTATATAACCTGAACGATGTCAGTATGAAGGAGCAGAGCGAGAGAGCGAGTTTGTGACTCCTGTGTGCATTAGAACTTCCATTAAACTATTGAGTAACAGCGAGAGTGCGTGGGCGACTCTGTTTGTTTCTGTGGGCGGGTTTGTATGAGCTATGTGAGAGAAAGAGTCGAGTGAGTCAGCTCTGCAGCAGCACATAATGAAAATATTCACATTCGAAAACCTTGAAGAAAAATTCAGTCAGGAGAAAAATGTACAGGGAGAAACAGCGAGAGAAGGTCAGTCAGTTTGTTTTTGTCTCTTTCTTTCCTCCCACTTGTCAAACACCCAGAGCAAAGGTTACAGGTCGGCAAAATGTTGGAAAAAACAACGAATCATGTTTATGCAGGTTGGAGTAGAAAAGACCCCAAAATCCCCAAAACTCAGTGTGTTACATTTGTGCAAATTTGACCAAAGCTTCTCTCTTTCTTTTTGACCATGCAATATGTAATCACAATATCAATATTGTCCAGGTGCTGTTTTGTTTCAGCGGAAACATTGAGGTTCCGTAAAAGGGCTTGTGTCAGAAAGTAGTTTTGAAGCTAAGCTTCATCCAATAATCTGAATACTTAGAAAATGGATTATAATAGGAAGCTACTAGTTTGAAGAATTAATTCATCATTTTAAGAAATAAAATTATTCAGTTTTTGCCAGAGAATAAAAAGAGAAGATCAACACTAATGTCAGAGTACAGAGCGTGAGTCAGGATGTTTTTAGTCCAAAAGACTGAATTCAGGGGAACACAGCTCAACTCTGCTTTATTCATACAGCACCTTTCTTACAAATATGCAGCACAAGTGCTTCAAGGTAAAACAGCATTGACAAAGAAAGCAGACGATTGGAAGTCAAAAAGAATAAAAGCAAAATTAAACCATAAGTGTGTCAGTAAGAGGCAAGATAAAACAATAAAAAAAATAATTTAAAAAACACAATAAAAAAGAAATGAAAAGTCAGCCTGGGTTATAACATTACTGCAGATCAGAAGACAGATTAACAAGTGCAAACTCACAATATTCTTAATTTAAGATTGTAAAATATTAAAGCAATTCAAGTTGACCACAACCAATGTTTGTAAAAGGACAAAGTCCTGCACATATAACCTGTAAAATAAAAATTTGTCAGTTTGACACCTCAGTTTTTCTGCTTTAACAAAAACATGTTAATAATTAAGAGTAGGGCTGCACAGTTAATCAAGATTTAATCAAAGTCGCAGTATGGCCTCCTGCAATTCTTAAATCACAGGGACGCAATATTTGGTAGAGGAGAAATGTGTGTCTCGAAATACAATTTAATTCAAATATCGTGGCACTGCAGAGTCGACTTGGCCTCCATCAGTCTTAAAACATCTGTTTGGCACAGATCCCTGCAAAAATGGCACCATAACCATTTTAATATGTTTTTTTAAAAAATGAGAATAATTCTGCAAAAATGATCAGTCCCTCTAATATCACAAATGATATCGCAACATCAGCCCAAACAATCCAGGGGTTTTTTTGTTTTTTTTAACACCTTGTAGCCCTGCATGAGCATTAGTTAAAGATGTTGATAGAGGATTCAATAGCTTTGTTTTCGCATCTTCTGCTGTTTTCAGTCCTTATGCTAAGCTAAGCTAACCAGTTGATGGCTGTAGTCACATTTTGATAGATATGAGAGACTGAGTTTACAATATATATAATATATTATAAAAAGATAATATTTCCTAACATGCTGAACTTTTTAAAAATATTGTAAAGATTTTGAGTGAAGAATAACAAACTCATGCTGGTGTGAGAACTTCCTTCATGTGAGCTGATGAGGGTAAATCCTGCTCTCCGCCTCATTTTCACTCAAATATCAGATTGGACTCAGATCAGATCATAAACTGCCTAACTGCAGAAAACAGAACATTCAGAGTTTTGATGCTTGATAGTTGGGTCAAAAATGAAAGCAGCAGAGTTCACATTCCCTCCAGCAGGATGTGGAGTCCGGGTGTGGCCTGTTTGTCAGACTGAACAAACACTGTGCTGCTTCATTTGTGCCTCACCTGCAGCAGGTGGAGTCTTTGCTGTCTTCAGCTGGTTTCCAGAGCAAATAAAGGAATCCTGTTTGAGTTGCTCCTTAACTTTTACAACTCTAAACCCTCTGGAGCTTTACAGGATGAGGTAGGAGCTCTTCCAGAATGTTTTAACCACAAATTCAGTTTGAAAACGTAGTTTTTACCTAAAGAATGAAGAATTTCACTTTCACATTAAAACAGAGACAAGCTCATGTTTTGCTTTCAATAAATT
>JAQLOL010014175.1:5000-12416 GCA_029783665.1 Naso thynnoides
TCCTGTTGTCATTTTCTGTGCAGTTCTCCAGTCGAAGCTTTGCTAGAAATCTGGCTTTAAAACACATTAAAAGTCAACACAGTTGTACCTGCAGATCAGAGAAAAACTGTTTGAAAACAATTTGTTCTCATTTTAAACTGTTTTCTGTTGTTGTTTGTTTGTTTTCTCATTAAGAATTTTCTCTTTTTATTTTGTTAAATGTCTTCTTGACATCTGGAAAATGAGGCCATGTCCTCAGTGACTTCTGGAGACATAAACAAAAGTTAATGAATATATAATAAAAAAATAATAAATAAATAAGAGGGAGAGAGCAAAGCTTTGCATATGTATACATTTACCTTTAGATTCAGTAAATCACAGAAGAGTTTTCATGCTTTCTTTCTGCATCAATCTCTGTTGTTTCTGCTTCTCCTTGTTCTCTTCCTTCTTTTCCTTTCTTCTTCGTTTCCTTCTTTACCTCCTCCTCCTTCTGCCTTGTTTCCTCTTCTCATCCTCTCTCCTCTCCTCCTGGTTCCTCCTCTCCTTTCTTAACTGTGTCTAGCCCTCCTTTATCTCCTTTCTTTGTTGTTTCCTCTTTCAGCACCACTCTCCCTTGTTTTTGCCTAACCTCTTCTTCCTTGTGTCCTTGTAACCTCCTTTCCCTTGCTCTCCTTTCTTCCTTGTTCTCACCTCTGTTTTCCTCTTTCTTGTTTGTTCTTTTCTTTTCCTTTTCATTGTTTCCTCTCTTCTTTTGTCTCCTCTCCTTAACTTTTCCCCTTTTCTTTTCCTTAACTCTCCCAGCTGTTTCCCTTTGTCACTCCTATTGTCTTCATGTGTTTATTTCCCTGCAGTGAACAGCTACGGGGACGATGAAGATGAGTGCACTAGCTCTTCAGATAGCGAGGAAGAGGTCCTAAAGCAGTTTGAGACCTCCGTGTCGCGTTCGCAGAGTTTTCGTACTGCCGCCAGCAGCGAGCAGCACACACAGCTGGCACATCTGTCTTTGGGCCGGCGCCACAAATTTACCCGACTGTCGGACCAGGAGGAAGGCAGCACGGAGCCATCTGACTGTGAGGGTGAGGTCTGATCTCCAAACACTGTTTGTGCAGTCACGTTGTAGTAGAGTCAGTGCTGGAAGGCATCAGTGATCCTTTACTAAAAACTGTACTCAGGTTTTAAGCAGTAGCGTACTGTTACTGTAAGTACTTTAAAGTACAAAAGCAAAGATCCTCAAACTTAGGATGATGCTTCCTGCTCACCTGCCAGCAGAGAATTCACTGATTTTAGCTGCACATCGAGCAGACAGAGTCAATGAATCTCCGTTCAAACATGTGTCTCAGGCCTTGTTTGGACTTTTAGCATATGTTCCACTTTCTTCCCATGGTGATCACTTCCTGCAGTCCTTGGTCATTGGTGCTATGCAGGCAGCTTCCAGCTGAACACCGTCAAGTTGTGTGCTGCAAATAATTAAATTAGACTTTAGCAAAGTGGGTCAGGCAGAGCACATTGTGTCAGTTTACCTCTGCCATGCTGGAGAGATGAAACTCCTACAGAATGAAAAGAAGCAAGATCCACCACTAATCCATCGCAGCATGAGTGAGCCAAAAGGGCACAAATAACGTTTTTACTGCAGATTACAGGCTGTAAAGAGCTCAGAGAGGCTCAGTGTGATTGGACCGATGCAGGATGAGTGTGGACAAACAGCAGCTGTGATTAGGACACTTGTTTGTATTCTGGTGGTTTCTGGTGACTTTTTCTGAGCAAAGTCTGCTGAATTTTCTTAATATTTGAAGGTTTGTTGACTATTCGATTAGGTTTAAGGGTGAAAATATGTCAAAGTGGTCCAATTCAACCTGAAACTGTGATTATCGATCATCCCAACATCCAGTAAAACATTGTTCAGTCAGGACCACTACATCAAAGGAATGTACTTATATATATGTTTATTTATATTAGCAGCAAGTTAAATTTGGCCATATGGCTCTGCTAGGAGCTTCCTGTCCCTAATGTGCATACATGAAAAGCTTGAGGCAGGGAGAGCAGCACAAACGCCCCGTGGACACAGAACAGAGCAGGAATCAGTGATAACACAATGACAGTGATGAAGTCAGAGCCTGCATCAAAGGAGGAACTGGCTGGAGGTGGGTTGTGAAGTGGCTTGCGGAGGAAGCAGCAGAGTAGACTGGGCTACAGCAGTTTAAATAAGACACCTTTTACCAGCTTAGCCAATTGCATGGGTATCAAGCAATCATCGCCTGATACACTGTGGAGAGTTTAATCAGAGTCTGGTAGTGCTTAGAGTAGAATGCATTGACTTGTGCTAGCATTAGCATTAGCATAGTCACCGCTTTCACCGGCTTTGCTGTTTGCCAGTTTCCACAGCTGAAAAGAAGGTTGCTTTTTAAAATGTTTCCACTCTGGAACCTGGTTCAATAATTTGTGGTTTCAGGGGCACCAGCACGCCGTTGTCAAAAGAAGGCCAAACCGAACAAAAAGTGTTTCGTTTGATGCGAAAATTTGTGTCGTGTAAACTGCCTCTTAATCAGTGTCATTGTGTTGTAACTGATTCCTGCTCTGCTTTGTGTCCATGCGGGGTTTGTGCTGCTCTGCCTGCCTCAGGCTTTCTATGTGCTCATGGAAGGACAGGAAGCTCCAACAGAGCCATTACTGCCACATTTCACTTGCTGCAAATGGAAATTAAAATATATTCTTTTGACTGTAGAGGTCCTGATTGAACAATGATGATTTCTTTCACAATAGTTTAGCCTCTGAGCTAGTAGCTTCTTAGCTAACTTTCTTAGCATTTAGCATTTTGATACTGTTGGTCCCAGTGAGTAAAAACATTCCCATCTTCCTTAAGATGAGCAGCTGTTTGTTGGTGGGTCACTCTGTCTCAACTGCTATTTATTTTCCACCTTTGACCAACATGTGAGCAGTGCAGGGACACAAAAGAACAAGGTAACACACACACACTAACACACTCACACACACAAAATGGGCTGATGACTCACCTCGGACCGTTGCCATGGTCAGCACTGTATGTAGCCATTGATATAACAGTCAGAGTGACCTTAATGATGGTGAATTGGAGATAATTTTCATTGATTGTTCAGAGGAACGGGCTGTTCCCTGTGTGTTTGTGTCTCAGGAAAAGGTCACACTTTGACACATTACACAATATCAGCTCAGTGAGCACATGACACTCCCAAACAAGGTTCAGGCGGTTTTCTCCGTCCTGAGGGGATGGTCACACCCAACCAGGTCAGCTATTTTTGTTTCTCTCAAATAATACACTTGACATCTTCACAGGATGAAAGAAGGGTTTCTTCTCTGGTTTTTGAGTGTACAGAGCCCTGGAGTGGCCAAACAGACAAACTGTGTAAAACATATGTTGCAGTTCACTATGTGGAATGATCATTGCTATTGTATGTGCATTCGTTTCCACATTTTTGCTCATTTATGTGCATGAGATTGCTGTAAAAATGGTCTTTTAAAAACAAGGATTGTTATAAACCACTCTCACTTCGCCATCGCCTTCCATCAGAGACGTGCTAATGCCAGCTAATTCTTGTTTCATTTGAGGTGTGATAAACAGTAAATACACAGTGTGATGTGGTTTCCATGGTAACGCAGCTGTCTGGGTTGTCATCATGGGGAAGTGGGTGTGGTTTTATTTTTGCTGGGTTGGAAAAACGATCCACAGACTGACTTTGTATGAACACTTCTCCTGTGCACGTGCAGCAGCACTTCGTGTGATCAACGCAGTAAAACATGGTCTCCATACAGAACTTTTTTTTTTGTTTGTGCCTGTTGGTCCTCAGTGATGTCACAGTTTGTGCTTATATTGCTGTTTATTAGGGGTTCAGGCCTGTAGGGCTGAAACCCTGTTGTTTTTGTGCTGGTTTATTGTTATTCCTTTTCTTCAGAAATGTTTTCACAAAATCCCATGAGATGGTAAATGGTAGAGACATGAAGTTTTGCACCTTGTTTGGAAGTTGTGTGCAAATGCTGCTCAAGTAATTTCACCTCAATCAGCCTGATGGGGGCGCTATAATTAAAGAAAAACAGTTTTTTCACTTTAAAATTAATAACTCCTACGCCGGAAGTCCGATTTGCACAACACTTGTTGTAGATATTCTTTGGATCAACCTCTACAACTTTCTTAAGAGAACCCATAAGGTCCGCCATATTGGGTTTTCCGCCATGTTGAATTTAAATAAAACATATTTGACGTCTCTTCCTAAGCCGTAGTTCTGATTCCTTCAAAATTCGCTGTGGGTCATTATTGGGCCAAGCTGATCAAAAGTTGAAGGTATGTTGATATCTTATTTCATTTTCAAGATATTGACCAATGAACTTCACAAGGGGCATAGCTTAGCACATAAATGGGCAAAAGTCAACAATTATTGGGCCAATTGTCATGAAACTTGCAGAATATTTCCACATAAGTGCCTGAAACATACCCTGAAAGTTTGATTTGAATCAGCCAACAGGGGGCGCTGCAAATGCAAAAAATGGGTGTGGCATAACACAAGTCTGACTATAAATCACAAATAGTTTGTCCTATTTTCACAATATTCACAGGATATGTCCACATTCTTACCTGAGACATACCCTGAAATTTTCATTCAAATCGACCACTAGGGGGCACTATAAATTAAAAAAGAAGCAGTGTGGTGTAATACAAATATGACTATAAATCAGAAATGGTTTGTCCAGTCATCACAAAACTGGCAGAATATGTCCACATCACTACCTGAAACCTACCCTACAAGTTATTTTTAATGAATCTGTTGAAGCTTTCAACTTCTAATGGTCTCTGTTGGCTTAAACCCCAGAATTGCCGCTTGTGGCTTTATTTTCTGTTGTTTTTAACCATTATCTGTATGCTCTATCAGTGTTACATATTGTGCTACTCATCTCATTTTTTGGTTGTGGTTTCAGATTTTTCAGAGTAATGAGACTACTTTGAGTTTTAGTCATTTAAACATTTAGTTTATTTGTAGGCCACATTTAGGGCCTGATTTACTAAAATCCAAACTACCGAGCACCAAATTGCGTGTGCACTCTAACGTATTGCACATTTTGTTGGTGTATGTTTTGTAAGTGATCTACTAAGTATAACAGCGTGACTGACAACAGGTGTAAACATGGTGGAGGAGGCGGGATTTAAATGAGGGTTTTGCGTGTTTTAATGGTTTCTGCCCCAGAGAGAATGAGCAGCGCAAACTCAGAATGAAATGGAGGGAGGAGAGGAGTAGTGCACTTAGGAAAGATGCACCAACTGCAAAAAAAGGAAAGTAATAGGAAGACAAATATGGATTCAATTTTCTTCAGGCTGCAGTGGCTGTGAAGGTTGTGTTGCGTTCGGCTACAAGAGTTCATGAGCAAAAACAGATAAGTAAACAAAACCAAAAGCCACGTATATCCAGATATTAAAAGGCAGGTGCTGGATCAAACAATAGAAATGGAACTACAAGGAAAAGAAAAATTTGCAGCTCCCTTTATGTGCATTTATTGGCACATCCACCAGAGTGAGTGACATTTGTGCCATTAAGTGCACAAAAAGGGAGCTACAGTATGCAGAGTTTTCTTTTGATGTTACAAAGCATGAATTACCTCGCTGAATCTTTAGAGAGCAGCACAGATGACTCAGACGAGCCTCCAAATCAGCCCTGAGTTCATCCAAGAGCTCCAGAGCTGCATTGCCGACTATATGTATTTATTTTTCTTCAGTCATACTTAAAAGGCTGATAGGAGTGTTAAAAATGCATTCTCTACACATTCTTTCATTTCGCCTGTGCCTCCTCATCTCTCCAATAACAGCAGCCGTCTGTGCTCCTCGCTGTACCAGTTAATGCCTGCCTTTCAAACATATTAAATACAGATGAACACACAGTCAGTGAAATCACTTTCAGGCTTGATAAGCGCGTAACGCTCACATTCTCACGTGGTTGCCTTCCTCCTGCAGACATGGAGGCTCAGAGTCGGCAGGGTTTCCAGGATCCGCTGTCTGCAGCTGTAGAGGAGAGCGAGAGGGCGTCTGTGCTCTCTGCGGACAAACCTGCTCACAGTCCGACCCTGAGTGTGAACCGACCAGCTGCAGACGGCAGCGAGGGCGCAGAGAAGACCATGGATTTCGACAAAAACGATGCCACAGACAGCTCCTCCACCTGGAGCCCCGAGGTACGGCAGTCTGACTTTAAGCTTTGATCATTTCGAGCGCAGTAGCCTTTTTAACTGTCCCTTTTTGCTTGTGATTATGACTGTAAGTTCTACCAACATAAAGGTGTCTCATATAAAATCGTCCATTCACGCATTAATCCAAAAACTGGCTACAGATTGGAGGAACTGACCTGAGAAGCACACATGATTATCTTACCTGAATCTTGAAATGGAGCTGAAGTGTCCCTACTGATCAGAGTTCTAAGCTGCATACGACTAAACTGCATATATATGTGTATATATGTATATATGTACATATGTATATATATATCCATTAACTGGTCAACCCTTTATTCCCACTACAGACAGGATAGTCCCTTCAAGACTATATAGGAGATCAATAAAATAAATGGATAAGTACACAACTAAAAAGAGAAATACAGGAAGGGACGTGTCTAAATCCGTTCAGTGGTCCTCTGTTTCTAAATTAACCCCACAGTCAGCGTATCTGCTAGGTTGGGGCCAATATAGCACAGATAAAAGTTCCAGACCTTGTAAAGGTCAGTTGTTGAGATATTCCAGAGGCATACACTGAATAATTATTTTGTGCATGTTCTTCTTGGAGGCTCTTCTTAAATCCAATACAAGAGAATGTTTTTCTTTGCAGCGTATCTCACCAAATTGAACATTCTTTTATGATATCTGTTTACAAGCTTCTTATCAGGAAGACCAAGAATAAGGTAAATAGGATCTGTCTCAGACTCCTCAAACTCTATTTCACACCAGTCCTCACTTCCAGTTTCCACCCCAAGGTCTCTTTTGGACATTTGCTTGGTGGTCAGAGTATTAACAGTTACAGTAGATCTTAATATGTCATAAAGAAAGCCAGTGAGGCCTCCTTTAAGGCCAGAGAGTGAACATACTTATAATGTGTTATAATGCCCCTGTTGTGCTGTATTATCATAGTTATAAGCAGGGTTAGGATTAACCACTTACCATAACCATAACCACATATAATGCATTACAAGTATCTTCATAATAAATTATGTAAGGGATAGTCAACTGGTCTGTATGTGTTAAATGGTTTTGAGGCAGGACACGGAGGCGGAGAACCACCTGAAGTGAAGCAGAGGACGGTGAGGCCTCCGTGGAGTGACTCAAAGTTGACTTTGACTATCCTGCTTAGAACTTGGTCAACAATTTAAAATGAAAGCATTCACAAAGTTTTGGTGAAAATTCTGAACTCAAAACCATATTTTCATGTGATTTACG
>JAQLOL010014176.1:0-12401 GCA_029783665.1 Naso thynnoides
GTAGGAATGTTGTAGAGAGATCAAACGAAAACTCAATTGTTCGTCTCATCAAGACCTAAAAATCACCCACTGACACCCCTGACTACGGTGGCCGGGAGGTGCAAACCAAAATTACAAAATGTGAAACACTTTTACAAACCTTGAGACAAATTTACATGTTGGAAAACATTTTTACATATCAGAAAACAGAATTACATTACCATAACACATTTACAAGTCCAGAAACAAATTTACATTTCAGAAAACAAATTAACAAGAAGCGAAACACTTTTACAAGCGCCGAGACAAATTAACAAGTGGCGAAACAAATTTACAAATACAATCTACCGGAAAGGGAATGTCCCAAATCCGGGGTTGACCCGGAAGTGATAACGGGAGCGGGTCAATTCAATTCAATGGACGGAGATCCATGACGGAGATGGACAGCGACCGAGTCACGTTTTGCCCGTTTTGTGGCAAACACATCAGCCGATTAACGCGGTTTTGTTTTTCGTGTGGTCGGTCGTTAGAGTTTTTAAATGGCACCGACCAGACGGAAGGACAGGGGACATCTCAACAGCCGGACAACGCTAAACAAAGTAAGTGCAGCATAACGCTAGCTATCTTAAGTCTGTGAATGAAAGTGAATAGTGCTATTGGTTAGCGGCTGCTAACTTTCTATTTTGAAACGGAACTTTGTTTATTTCAGCAGAAAAAACTTGCCCATCATACAAACAGTTCCTGGAGTACAGAAGCTCAAAGTCAAAAGAGCGTCAGTCTTTCAACTATGGGCCGAAAGGAAGACATAGGGCTAAGGAAAGAAAACACGTTCAGGTAAGTTGTGCTGACTGTCTTATCTTATTAGTACTCGACTATCTGACTCGAGATGACTCAGAAGTGGATCGGTATCATAGTTGATTCATCGTACAGATTGAAGTAAGTTTAAAAAAAAAATCTTTGACGCAGGCATCTGAGTGTATAGACATGTTTGGCTCACTGTGAAACTGTGATGGCACAAATTAGACCGTGGAGGGACACCACATTCTACATAATTTATGGAAAACACTGATGTATGTATATGTATATATGTATAATCTTTTATTTTACCTGTGCATAATACATGAAATTAATCTTGTCTTTGTTATTTTACTAGATAAACATTGGATTGATGGTGCCAAATGGAACTGATGGAACGGATTTAAAACCTCTAAGAGGGAAAACACTCCCGTTATTTGTAGACCCAGAGGTAGCAGCATCTGATATACTGAAACAAGCTGTCCAGAAAATGAGAACATTTAACAAGGACATGCAAGAAGGACCGTATGTCCTGTTGTATCCAGACTGCTCAGAGGTGGTGCATGTGCCTGGGTCAGAAAAGCCATTCAAATTGGCAGAGTATAAAAAGGAACTAGGAAAGCCATATTCCAGGATTACCTTTTTCATTTGCCTAGAAACACACTTTAAAGGAGGTTAGTGGATCTCATGATTCAACTTTTTTTTTTTAATGTATTTTAGATACTCCACTGTAGGATACATGTACAGTGTCTACATAATCTGTTCATTTTTTTGTTTTTACAGCAGTGGATGATACCTCAGACTCTGATTCTGAAATTGTCATTGCATCAAGGTGCACAGCTGAATTCAATCGAGCTGACACTGTGGTACATCAATTTTTATTTTTTTTTATCCTTATTTATGTGTGAATGTATTTATTGATTTAACTATGACAATACTGACAACCTTTCCCCATTGATATATACTGTATGTGGTAAGGGAACAATTATGGAAGCTATTGCAAATTGTTGATAAATTTATTTTTTATTCCTCTCAGGTTTTTGAACCACAAAACCAGAGTACTCCCAAACACATACCTAAAGAAGAAAGGTAGGTACATTTTGGCATCCAGCCTTTGTCAAGGACAAATACATAAATAACAGATTTAATGAGTCTTTTCTAGTGGTAATCAACTAATAGGAATCTTGGCTGTATTCGTAATGTCTAAATTTTTAGATGACTATTGTAGGCCTGAAGGGCAGTACTAATTAATTTAATAATTTTATAATTTTAATCATGTTTCAGAGATGCACCGGGACATTCAGCAACAATTCAGCCTGGACAGGTAATAAGGCAGACTGTGGCAGCCTGATGTTTCTTACTTTCAGTGTTGTTGTTTTTGACATTTTAATTTGTTTTTCAGATAGTGATATCTGATTCTGATGATATGGATCCACCTGAAACAAATCCAGACAAGACTTCTTGCTACAGGTAAGAAAAAAATCAGTGACTCGCATAATCTTAATTTGACTCATGGGGAAGAAATTTGTTAGTAAGATGTTTTAACATGAATTGTAATTTCCCAACAGTAAATACAGACCTGTATGCACCAGGTGTGGAGGAAGAGGAGGAGGAGCTGGTTGCAGTCAACGTGGAGAATTTCCAACTCACAGCAGTGTAAAATGAGCTTTTGACTATGGCATTCTAATGTTTTCATTGTGCAATATTTCTGGCATTTAAATAATTTTTGTAAAAGTGGCAAATTGTGCACTGTCTGAAATATCTATTAATTAGATCACTTTTGTCGTTACAGGGAGGAGATGAACATTACGCTACCTGACATTGTAGCAAACTTGTCACTTCCTATTGATCACCAAAGAGTCAGCAGGTTCAACATCTCAAGGGCTAATGTTTGGGATGGAGCAGTCAGAGGTTTCAAGCGTACAACATATTCTGAAACCTCTGACATGCTGGTCAGATTTACTGATGATGCTGGAGTTCCTGAAGAGGGAATTGACGCAGGTGGTCCAAGACGAGAGTTTTTAACTCTGCTAATGAAACACCTCAAAGACCGGCCCATTTTTGATGGACCAGAAGGACATCGGTTCTTGGTCTACAATGCAAATGGTATGTATAGGGTTAGATGTGTACTATACTAATGGTTGTTTATTTCCCATGGCATATGCTTTTTTCTGCAATATCTTAAAGTATATAATGTATTGTATGTTTTAATTTTGCAATATGAATTCATTCACAGCTGTTAGGGAGGATGAATACTACCTGGCAGGAAAGATGATCGCAGTGTCAGTTGTACATGGAGGTCCAGGACCCCATTTCCTGTCAGAAGATCTTGTACATTATCTTGCTGGCCAGCCTTCATTCAAATCCACAGTTAATTTAATAACTGATGAAGAAATAGGGAAAGCTTTGCAAGAGGTGAGAATAGTATAAGGCTACATTGTGGTAGGGCAGAGTTTTACAACCCACAGTGTTTTAAGATAATGTTTACTTCCAATATTGCATACACAGAATTGGCTTCATTTATTAGTTTATGATAAGGTAGGGTTACACCATGCTATGTATGTAACTAGATAGAAAAATAGACAAGGATATACAGTACATACAGTTATTTACTGGAGTGTTTATGCCCCTTTTTATATCTTTCAGATTGAGAATGCTGCTTCATTGGATGCTCTACAGGAATGCATCATGAGACACAGCACAATGTTACAGACAGCAGGTTGTCTGAGACAAGTGTCTGCTGTGGAAGAAAAGAAAGAAATTGTGGCAGACTACCTCCGATGGTATATCATAGACCACAACTCCTCTGTAATTGACAGGTAACATCATATTTATAATAATGTGATTTTCTTCTTTTTTATGTATTTATGTAATAACCTTTTGTTTGAAATGCCTCATGGCATGTACATCTGTTACCAATTAGTCAGTGTGACAAAATTTGTGCCTTAGTGTATTAAAACTGATAGCCTTTGTGATGTATGTCTTTCCATTCCCTGCCTTATGCCAATCTATAAGTACCCATGCCACCCTACCCTCTGTGTTATTCCTCTGTGTGATTGTGTAGTGTTTAACACTTACCATACCCATGTGCAAGGCAAAAGAATGATTGATGTTCAACACACAGCCATTTTCCCCAAACGTACATTTGTTTAGGCAGATTGTAATTGTAGGTAAGAGAATATTTAATAGTTTTCTTTAGATAATTTAAATGCAGTTGGCACTACACAGCAGTGAAACAGTGTTTGTGTTCACTTTTTAGATTTAAAGATGGTCTTTCAGCCCTTCAGTTTTTGACTGCACTACAGCAACACCCTACCTTGTTGGCACCTGTCCTGTGCCACTCTGAAAAGGAACTCACTGGCCTTGAACTTGAGAGACTCTTCAAACCTGACCTCAGTCCTTCAGGGAGTAACAGGAGACTAAAAGAAAGTCAAGCCTTGGCCTACTGGGCAGACTATCTCCTTGATTGTGAAGGTTTGTGAGGGTTTTTGTAACTAGTTGGAAAACCACATTACCATGGTGTATCTAAACATTTTTTTCCTTGCAGAAGGCCAGGCTGCTGTGTCTGTGGAGGATGTTTTGATGTTTGCAACTGGACTGACATCACTTCCTCCATCTGGCTTGGAACCATTGCCACGGATAGAGTTTCTGGATGACTCTCCATTTCCAATGGCAAATACGTGTTCAAACTTGTTGAAATTACCACTCCTAAACTCATACAGTGTGTTTAAGTCACAGATGGACTTTGGAATTCAAAATAGTCCAGGATTTGGCTGTTTCTAAGCCATATGACTAGATGACCCCTAGAGCCCAGACTCTGAAAATGTTGTTTGTTCTTTGTTGTTAAAGGTGCACCTAAAGGTGCAGTTGCTGTTGTTACTGGCAGTGAATAGTGACCATGGATAAAATGTTTTTTTTTAAAAAAAAACACAAAACAAACACTAAATGTCTCCATCCTGCCATTGTACTTGAGTTTGTGATCAAGGATCCAACAAAGACTGAACTGAAAACAAAACCTTTATACACAAGGGGTGATTAGAAAACACAGGTGAGTGAAACAAGACGCAGGTGAAGCACATCAGGAAACAAGGAAGGAGGGAAAACACAGTAAGTAAAACTAACAGAAAAACACAAAAAATACTTCAAAATAAAATACAGACAGGATGTGACAACTAATGTGCAAAGGTTTAGGATGACATTCCTGCTCCACCAGAGTATATCAGATTATTTTTTGGGTTGAAAAATGATCCAGTTTGCATAGCTGACATGTGAAACTGTAAGATTAAATGTGTGTCAACTTGGGGAGTCTTCTACGCACCTAAGATAACACAAGAAGCATGATAATCCTCCATAAAGAAACCAAACATTACCAGCACTCTCAGCTTCAGGTAGTTCTTCGCTTCTTTCCAGAGCAGCCAGCTTCAGCAACTTTGGGACCATGGTTGCTTCCCATTTGCGTAGAAAGATTTCTGCCTTCTCTGGAAACATTTTCTCGAACTCTCTGTCCATCTGTTAAGTTTTACCAACAGGACAATACAAGGATGATTAGATAAATGTACAAATCAGTCAGGGTACATGAAAATCCATTCAAGGGTGGTGATTAAATTTACTGACTTACCAGGTGAAAGGATTGATGATGCGGTTGTGATGTTTCAAAGGAAGAGATGAACGCAGTTCTTATTGTCCAGAAAACGTTTAATACGACTTCGGGTCAGTCCTCAGTACAGAATGAGTCAGACAAAGGAATACAGAATTGTCCCTGCCTAATATAGGGCTAAACATATGGAATTTATTACGCTTGTTAGTTGTCAGAGCTACTTCTCCTGCGCTCGGTACATTCTTTGCTGGGGTTCCCCTCAATGTTGATATTAAGAAATGTCCATCAAGCAATTATCTCACATCTGGTACACATTTCACTAAGGTCCTTCTCTCTGAGGCCCTATGCATACAGGTCACAAAAAGGTCTTTCTCGGCAATGCCTTCTCACGCAACAGACCCCTTAGTGCTCCACACTAGATGTGAAGTCAGATCATATAAAAAATATCCTCACACTCTCTGTCAAAATTAAAACAGCTGTTTAGTTAACTTGGTGTCCCCCTCTCAGATGAAAAAACAGCCCGCAACAGCTTTAGAGTTTTTAGGCATCACGCTCAACACTGTTGAAATGAAAGCTTCTCTTCCAGATGATGAGGGTTACGAATGTAACCACGGTTCTATGAATTTCAGATGACCACCAGAGGCGGTGCTTTAAGCACCTGGATGTTCGTCACGTCTACGTGCAGGTCAAATGTTTGTATCAACAAAGTCACCTGTGACCTGGATGAAGTATGCCTGTGCCCTGGCACAAAAGGCATGTTCACCGAGGAAGAGACCTCTTGGCAATCTTCTCGTCAGAATTCCGAGTGACTGCTAACTCTGGCGGTCATCCAAAATTCATAGAACCGTGGTTACATTCGTAAACCTCATTCTATTTCATTTCTTCTGACCGCCAGACGTGGTGCTTTAAGCACCTGGATGACTTATACCAGAAAGGTCACAAGGAATTTCTACTTGCCTTTCAGGGAAGCTGTGAAGTGGTAGCAAGAATAGCCCGGGCCACTGGGTTGTGTGGGACCACATTAACTCTGTAAAATTTTGTAAATGTGCAGGCTAACATCCATGATGCTGCTGCACAAATATCTGAAATGGGGACTCTGCGTAGGGCCGCCCATGAGGTAGACACACTCCTGGTTGAGTGTCCCCGAATGTGTGGAGGGGCTGGAGAACCGCTGGTCTCATAAGCGTGAACGATTGTTTCCACAATCCACTTAGAGAGACGCTGCTTCGACAGAGTATGACCCTGTCTACGACCTGTATGACAAATAAATAATGAGTCTGACTAATGTAAAAAGGGTGGCTTTTTGATTTAAATGTTAATTAAACCACCAAATTATGAATTCAAGTTTCGTTTCTACGAGGGTGAGCAGTACTCAGTTACCTGAACACATAAGTTGCACAGAGAACCATTTATTGTAGGCTACCAGGGCCAGAAGGATTATAATTTGTTAGAACAGTCAATGTTTTTCTTTATGAAGGGGCAAGGTCCTCTTTTTCTTAAAAGTCAGATTAAGAACAATATTAAAATTTTAACAGTCCGTGAGCTCACGTCCATGCTCCAGTCTTTGTCCTCTTGTAGTCTCTTCCACCACGCCACGCCACGCCACGCCACGCCACGCCACGCCACGCCACGCCACGCCACGCCACACGCCACGCCACGCCACGCCACGCCACGCCACGCCAGTTAGCCTCCACTCCACCTGAGAGTCTCTTGTTTGTACCGCTTCCACCTCTCGTACAGTCTCCACTTTGGCTGACCCGCTCCCAGCGACGCCGTAGGCCTGGAACACAGAAGGTGAACAGCAGTCTGCTCTACAAACACAGGATGCACTTTTCCTGGTCTCAGGACTCATCAAGCTGCAGCTAACAGTGTATTGATCAGGGACTCACAGCTTTTGGGCAGAAGCTCCTGCTCCTGCCACTTCGTGTCCAAAGGCCTCCACTGTCGCTGGTGTCTCTGGCCGGCCCCGGCTTTCGTGGTCCTCACCGCCACGCTGCTCTCTGTGTGTCAGCGTCTTTGAAAGGAAAAGAAAAAACCCACATCCGGCTACCTGGCCTGCCTATCAATCAGTCTGTGGGCCTGTTGTCACCGCCAATTGGCTGGTGCAGCTGTCTATCAGGAGGTTGCATTCACTGCCTCAAATCATAACTTGACATTTCTAAAACATGCAAGTCAACAACCTAAATCAAGGAAAATACACTCCAATAATAATCAAAACAATCATAACTAAAAGGGTCCCAAAATATGCATTTTAACAAAATACACAAAACACAGCACATAATAGAAAACAAATATAAATCAGCAGTAATGCACCAACATAGAATACTCAGCATGACACACACATCCATAAGTCCCATCTCCTGCATAGCAACATTTATTTTTCTGCTTGTCTTAGTCTGTCTGATACTTGGTCTTGACGAGTCAAGTTTATCATTAAGTTTGATATTAAAATCGCCATCGCATATTAAAACCCCTTCTGCGTCTGAGGCCATAATATTAAATATTTTCTTGTAAAAGTCCCATTCACTATTTGGTGGTTCATAAATATTAAGCAGTGTAATCTTTGTCCCCTCTAACATCCCTTTAACCAGTATATATCTCCCTTCCCTTTCTTTTTTTTCCCAGTATGTGCTCATAGGACACAGTATTTCTTATTAAGATCACTACTACTCTTTTTTTGCCAGATTTATATGATGATGAATAGACATGTTTAAACCCTAGCCTTCCTAATTTTGTATGTTCAATTCCATTCAAATGAGTTTCCTGTAGGAAAGCAATATCTGTTTTTTCTTTTTTCAATTTGGATAATATCTTGCCCCTTTTTATTGGATTATTGACCCTATTTACATTTAAGGATGTAATTTTTATACCTTGCATATTCTGCTTCGTGCCCCTTTCCATCTTGTAGTCCTCAGTGTTATACCTTAAAGCTTTTAGCCATTCCTCCACCGCAGCAAAGAACAATAATGAACCAAGAAAAGAACAATTGGTAGGGAACATTACAATTACAGAACTTGAGGCTTCCAAACACCAGGTCTGAACCATGACCTTAATAGAGCCAGTAGAGTCTGGCTCTGAGGGGAAACCTTTGTCAAAAGCAAAGGGCCCTTGTTGAGTTTGTAGGCAGAAATGGGGAGCAGCTCTCTGCATGTTTTTTATCCCCCTCCCCAACCCTCACCACCTTGCTCTCACACAAACTTTTTATTGTTTATTACTTAGCTTATTAACGTGAATGCTATTTCCGGTAATAAAGAGCATAACAAATGACCAATAAATGAGATAAAGCTCACTGCTATTCAAAGCGAATCACCACAGTTATTTCAAGGCTATCACCAGCCCTTCTCACTCACCACCCCTCAGTCACCCATTGCTGTGTCCTTCTGCAGCGCCTCCACATCCCAGATAAGACTACGAGTCATCATTTCTCCCGTGTGGGCCGTTCGGGTTGGCGATTTGCCATCCTATACGATCCAGTGCTTTGTCCGGCTTTTGGTCCTCAGAGACAGGCGTCTTAATTC
Source organism: Naso thynnoides (assembly GCA_029783665.1). Classification (NCBI taxonomy): domain Eukaryota; kingdom Metazoa; phylum Chordata; class Actinopteri; order Acanthuriformes; family Acanthuridae; genus Naso; species Naso thynnoides. The sequence continues at coordinate 8,890 of JAQLOL010014176.1, forward strand.
CCAGGGGCAGCAAGCCCTCCGCCGCCTCCCACACGGAGTTGAATGTCTTGACTCCATCCGTCAGGTGGACCCTCAGCCTGGCTGGATACGGAGTTTGGAACCGGATGTTCCTCTCTCTGAGTTGTTTCTTGACTTTGGCATACTCGTGTCTTTTCTTCTGTAGGGTTGGTGAGAAGTCATGATCCATGGTCCTTCATCCTCCACGCTTTAGCCAGCACATGTTGTTTATGTTGGTGGTTAACAAATCTCACTACCAGCGACCTCGGGGGCGCGTTGGCATCAGCCGGTCTCTGTTGGAGGGACCTGTGGGCTCGTTCCAGCTGCAGGGGGGAATCTGCCGGAATATCCAATAACTCTCAAAAATGTCCCAGTCCACTGCACCATGTCCCCCGATTCTGAGCCTTCACTAACCCCATATACTCATAGGTTGTTTCTCCTTGTGTAATTCTCCAGCTCCTCACATCTTTCCTCAAGTTGCCTCTCTCACCGCAGCAGGTAGCCCAGCAGGCGAGTAGAGCGGGCGGATCCCTCCTCCACCTGGTTAACCCGGGTTTCTGCATGGGTCAGACGTTCCCCCATTTTCTCAACAGATTGTTCCAAAGTGGTCATAGCTGACGTTATGGCCTCCAGCTTCTCATTACTCTCCCGTCTGAACGTTTTGAGCTCTGTGAGGATAGCTGCACTCACGTTGTCCTCATCATCTGAACTGGTTTCAGAGCTAGCCTTAGCTTTAGCCTCCCCGAGTTTACACTGTTGAAAAAAGTTTGGCTTTGTGTTTTTGTTTTTCCCGTCGGCGGACTTTTTCTCCTTCAAGTTCTTATTGTGGTGACTCATTCTCTCTCTGAACATTAATGTTGCGCCGCTCTTGAATCAGTAGTGTCAAAAAGGATGGTGGAATAGGGTTTGGGTTGGTCGCAGCTTCACTGCCACGCAGCCGCCATGTCAGTTGCCAGAACCGGAAGCCCCTCTGGGCTCAATTTAAACGTTATTTTGAACTTCAAACACTTTCGCCACCGTCTCCAATCCACTTCAGTCCTTCTTTCTTTCCCTTTGTCCTTGACTCTGGTTTTAAGGCTCTGGAGGACTACAGGATTAGGTCCTTTAAAGATTTGTATATTGATGGGATATTTGCCTACTTTAGCCAATTAGTTTGTAAATTTAACCTGCCTAAAACTTATTTTTTTAAATATTTACAGATCCGCAACTTCTCACAGAAAAACTTTTCAGGATTTCCTACTATGCCACCATCTGAGCTGCTAGACTCCATTTTCAATATTAACCCTCATCAAAGAGGCAGCATTTCCAAGATCTATAACATCCTTGTAAGCGCTAAAAAAGTAACCTTGGATCGATTAAGACTAGCTTTGTGAGAAGAAATCGGTATCACAATAGAACCCGATTTGTGGATATCAGTACTTAAACGCATTCATACGTCTTCTATTTGCGCGCGACATGCAGTGCTACAATGCAAGGTGGTTCACAGAACTCATTGGTGTAAACCCAAATTGGTACGATTTACTCCCAGTTTGGACCCTAAATGTGATAAGTGTCATCTAGAACCAGCCAATCTCACTCACATGTTCTGGATGTATCCCGCTATCACCTAATTTTGGAACTCGATATTTGACTCCCTCTCTGCCATAACTTCAGCAAGAATACATCCATCACCGTTAATAGGCCTTCTTGGAGTACTGTCTGTTGGTCTCTCGCTGCCTACCTATTTTGTGGATTTAATAGCTTTTGTTACTTTATTAGCAAGACGTATTATCTTAATGTACTGGAAAAAAATGTATCCTCCTCTGATCCAGTAACCACCATCCCTAAGACTACTGAATTACTAAACAGCTTTGGAGCATTTTCCGGTTGTAAATTAAATTTCTCAAAGAGCGAATACTTTCCTGTAAATAACTTAGCCCTTGGGATCCCCGATGCGTTTCTCCCATTTAAAGTGTCTAAAAACAGCTTTAAATATTTAGGTGTGCATATCTGCCGTAAGATGTCAGATCTCTACAAGAACAACTTTCCACCCCTAATCAATAAGCTTAACTCAAATCTGGAAAGATGGTGTAATTTGCATATAACTATAGCAGGCAAGGTAAATTGCATCAAAATGAGTGTGCTTCCACGTTTTCTGTATCTTTTCCAATGCTTGCCAATCTTTTTACCTAATTCCTTTCTTGTGTTATAAATAAGCTAATTTAATCTTTTATATGGAAAGGTAAGACTGTCAGGAAAAGGAGAGAATTTTTACAAAGGCATAAGTTCATTGGTGGTTTGTCACTCCCTGACCTAAGACTTTACTAACATAAACAAAATGACTCTCTGGATTTGCGAACCTGAATTAAACTGGTGTAAACTGGAAGCTAAATCCTGTTCTACCTCACTCCTGACTCTGCTTACATCAAAATTGCCTCTTCGATCATCCCAATATACATGTAACCCAATTGTCATCTCCACCCTTAAAATTTGTCTCCAATTTAGATGTACTTATGGACTCCAAGGAATGTCTAACCACAGCCCCATACATAACAGTCTCTTTCTCCCTCTCAGCATTGATAATGCCTTCTCTTTATGGCAGAGTTCAGGCTTGTCAAGCTAAGTGATCTCTATACTAATAATGTCTTCGCTAGCTTCAGTGAATTATGTGAAAAATTCAACCTTCCAAATTCTCACCTATTCTGATACTTCCAGATCTGTAACTTTGTTAAATCAAACAGAACCTGTTTCCCGAATATCCCACCTAACTCAGTAATTGACTCAATTTTGGACATTCCCACAAATCAGAAAGGCCTTATCTCAAAAATTTATACCTTAATATCCCATCTCAGAGAGACATCTCTTGATAAAATCAGGAAAGACTGGGAACAAGAACTTGGCAGGGTTATCGATGACAGTGACTGGGACTCAGCATTAATTCAAACAAATAACAGTACATCATGCTCCAGGCTTAATCTGATAGAATTTAAGGTTGTCCATCGTATCTATTTTACCAATTCCAAACTCTCCAAAAATTATTCCATACCACTGATACATGCAATAGGTGTCACGTGACACCAGCAAACATGACTCACATGTTTTGGTCTTGTCCTCGTCTGCAAGTTTACTGGATGGCTATTTTTAAACATCTTGCTGAAGCACTAAATATGAAGTTAATGCCATGTGCAGAATTGGCTATTTTTGAAGTATTATCACACCGTCAAACAATTAGGAAAAAGGTTTAGGACAATGTTGCCTTTGCTTCTTTATTAGCACGTTGAAGGATTTTGTTGGAATGGAAGTCACCAGTTGCCCCCAAAGCTTCCCTGTGGCTTAAGGACCTTATGCTGTACTTACACCTGGAGAAAATTCAATACAATCTGAGAGGGATACCTGGAAGATTTGATTCGGTTTGGGGCTGCATGTTTAGTTACAAAACTAAATTAAAAACACTACAGGACAAATGAAATGTTTTCCTCAGACAATGGACTTTTGCCTCATTTCAATCCATTGAAAATGATTCTTCTCTGGGGGGG
>JAQLOL010014177.1:0-12401 GCA_029783665.1 Naso thynnoides
GTTAATCGATTTCCAAATATTATGAATTTAGTTTTACTTAAGGTCAGTGTTAGTTTATTGTATTTTAAACCAACTCCTTTATTTTTTCAATTCTTTTTCCACTTCATTCAGAAGTTGTTTTAGGTTCAACCACAGCACAGTATATTGGTATAATCTGAAAATGAAAAATTTCTTAGCTTTTTGGAAATTTCACATATTCTGTTGATGTACAGTAATAACAAAAATGGCTCCAACACATATCCCTGGGAAATTATTTGTTTTTATTTGGTTGTTTTGTCATCTGTTCTTCATATGTCATGTCTTGTTAGGTCTGCACCAGGACTGGAGGGGGAGAGGGGGTTTGTGAATGCCATCTTTAGTCTCTTGTTGTATTGTTCCTGTTAAAAATTTTAAAATTTAATAAAAAATTAAATTAAAAATAAAATAAAATAAGATAAGAAATATGATTATTTTACAGCTTTTGGAAATGTTACAGTAGCCTTCCCACTCATCTTTTCTGTAGACTACTGATGCTTGAGCCACTAACTCCGGGCAGCAAGAACCCTGCCAGCAGTTAACTTGACTGTACCTCATAGCTACTCCATGATAAGGTGATTTTATTTCAAGTGAAAAACCTCTAATTGTTTTTTTCCATGATGTATTGCAGATCACATTCTCAATCACGACACAATATAACAGCATTTCAGTGATTATGAAACAGCTTGTGACGTTAGGCAATATCTGAGCCACTCATCTCTCTATCATTAAATGGGCCCACAACAGACATCATATGATCAATGTCAGTGTCAGTTAGTTTAAGGCTGCTTCATTCGTTTTACATTTAACCTAAAACCTCACCTACATTCAAATTCTCCAAAGGATCCCCAATGGAACGTGGTCAGACCCATATCACAAGGTGAATTTATTCTCAAAGTGAATTATGAGTGTGGCTTACCAGGCTAGGCAAAAACACATAGAGTTGCACAGATCTTTTTAAAAGTTAGGCTTAAAAATAAAAATTGCTCTTCAGCTAATTTATCTCTTAAATAAAACTTGTTACAGTCTGGATTAAATGACATTGACTCACATCATGCTCTTGTGTCCTCAGATTGTAGTTTCATGCACAACTGTGTTTCAGTCTGAGCTCAGCAGCTGTGTCTGTAGAGGCCAGCTAGCTGCCACTAGAGGTCACTGTGTCTTGTTAAACCACACCTGCTGCAGCCTAACAGAGGTTTAAGGACATAGTACATAGTTTAAGGAGTTTATTTAGAGGAGATTCATGCGGCTGTAATAAAATTATATTTTCAGATTGTGTTTGCATTTTCTATACAATTATGTAATGGATTCCACTCCTAATTATGGACCTAGGGTTTTGTGTTTTTTGTAACTATTAATTTATAATTCCTGACATCTCCCTAAATGATTTTAAAGGCTATGCTACATGTGAGGTCATCAATATGTGTGAAGTGCAAATTTTTCCTGCTCTAGGGTAAAACAGGAGAGTAAGAAAGTTGTCAGCTAAGTAAACACCTTGACCTACTTATGGGTTACAGTAGAGAATACAGATAATCATTAGGTCATTCGGTTAATCACCCTAGGTTAAACTAACAGTCACAAAAATATAAGATAAATATTTCAGGGCAATGAACAGATTAAAAACATAACTATAAAGGTTGATCTTTTTCTATCTGAGATGCTGAACTTTGATTTACTAGATGAGTTTACTAAAACTCACATTATTCACATTTCCACTTAAAGATATTTAAAAATCTATTTCTTGAAAATCTCTCTCTTTGAAATTCTATTTCTTGGTTATAACTTTTTGTTTAATTGTGTAGGTCTGTTATCTCACAACAAGGTTCAAACTTGAAGAAATTTTATTCAAGGTTACAGTACGTTTCACTGTGTCACCATTTACTGACTTCCGAGGTTTTAACAAGTCAGAGAGTGAGGAACAAAGTTGACAATGCGACTAAAAAAACGTATGTAGAAATCTAACACATTACCTCATCTGTGAACATTTCTGAGTCAGTCAGATAGATTTTTATCTGCAATAGTGGCTGTTTAACAATAAAATAATCAAAACCCATGATCCCACGCTACTTCACGAAAAGAGGTGCCCCACAAGATGTCCTGTCACATGTGTCTTAGCACTGAAAAATGACCTACAATATGTGCCATTAGGTAATAGGCAGAACATGAGATTTTAGTTAAGCTTATTATATTTTAAAAAAGCTTCATATTGTAGCTTTAAACTGCTTTATCACTTTTTAAAATTGTTTTCCCTCCTCACCCCTCCCCCTTAATATTCTCCTTTCCACTCTCTCTTTCACCATCCCAAACCAAGCACTGCCTCTCTCCCCCAAATGCCACAGATTAGCATCATCACACAGTGATTACAGTGTAAGCACTGAGGGGCAGTGTGGTTATTATGGCTGTTGCTCAGTCAGCAGTATGGGAGGCGATCTGGAAACTGCTCTGTCGCTGATAGACAGAATATCTCATGTTGGCTCAACCTACGCAACACTTCCTAACATGCCATGGGATTAAAGAAAACAACATCTGCAGCCAGGAAACTTTTTGACTTAATCAACATCTAAAGGTAAGTTTAGACGGTTTGACAGGAAAGAAAAAGTGGAAAACCTTTGACAAAGTCTTTTGATGGCATTTTGATGTTTGAGATGGTGTTTCATTATATTGCTAAAGATTGTGGAGTTCGAGATGACCTGATAGAGGGCAACCGTGGTGCTAGAGTAGTTTCACCACCAGATGAAGCTCTTCTTTCTAATGACTTTGTCAATCTCTAAAATGAAACTAAAATCAATGTAATTTGTTCTTTGTTATCTGTTATTTCTAACATCGGATTACTTTAAAATGGTGGTGTTAAATTCATGATATTTTCGTGCCGCATTTAGCACGAACCAAATTCTCAGCCATGCCTTAAGACTGAAGCATAAAAACTCTAACTTACAGGTTTGTAAATATACTTAATATTAGAGACACAGGACTTTCTTAATATTGCACAGTAAATGTGATGTGTTGCTAGTGCTAGACAGAGAATTACCCCCATGCTTTCCATTTTAGCATCTTTAAGCTCATTGTTTTAGTTTTATGGACCACAAATTTGCTTCTTTGGTTCACTCTCACTGCTCTTTTCAGCATTGTCTTTAATAACCACTGGCAGAGTTTTTTCTGCAATCATCAAAGTAATCTTTGATGCAATCATCAAAACAATCAGTAATGTACTTTAAGTGTGGTAATGATAATCCAAAATCTACGGTCAGCTTCGCTTTTTCGGTGTTCATTTCTTTTGTGGTTAAAATTGCGATGAAATAATCAGGTAAGCACAATTAAGTATGTTGTCTATATGCTTTGTGTGAGTTGTGAATATACAAAGTGTCAACAGCCTCTGTGTTTAGAAGCTTTACTGACACATGTGGGATAGCGCAAAATAGATCAAACTTATTTTCTAAAGTTAAAACACGAGCTGCTCTTATCTGTTTAGGTGTGTTACTTCATAAAAATATGAAGAGGCATGCAATGCGGAATTAAAACAGAGCTCTCTGCTCTCTCCTCTTTTCATCTTTTCTCTCAAAAATCAATCAATTAACCCAACAGTATCATGTACGCTGATTGCCGGCTTCTTTGAATCAGCTGAGCAGTGCTGATAGCAAGTGAATGATGCAGGAGAAAACAGAGATTTCCTTAAAGACCGGAGGTTGCTGATGCGATAGGTGAATTAACGCGGGGGAATAGATTTGGTACCCCCTCCGACAGTTGGTGCCCTACGCACAGTTCGTGATACCCATTATGGGAGCGGTGGCCCTGAGTGTAATAAAATGTATATGTAATTGCATACTGTTTTATCATGAGGGATAAAGGAGTAAAAAAAAAAGAAAGAAAAGAAAACTAAAAACATTAGATTCAAATTACAATTTTTAACATTTTTATTCAGTCGATCTACCATCAAGCTTCTGTCAACTGTATTTCACCGGATAATTTAATTACAGGTACTAAGTGACTTTCCAGCATAGAGGATCATTGCATTAGCAGCAGCTTACTGTGGGGAGCCACCATGTCTGCTCTGAACCATTAACAGCAGCTGTCATTACCTCTCTTCCATTAACACTTAATCCTACATTCACAATGAAATATGTGTAAGACAATCCAACTCTGATCCTATCTACTGTATGTCACACTGAATCACTGTCATGTTCTTCACTGTCACTCTGCTCAAATATTTTCATACAAAGTCAATGATACCCATGCCAATGAGCTAGTGCTGTGTGTGTCAATCATAGCCCACTTTGGATACAGCTACAACATAAATATCTTAGATATCATATAAAGATATCAGTAAAGGTATCTTTCAGATGAAGTAAAAAAACAGCTGGCAGCTATATTTGAGGTCACAGGAAGTTGGGCAACAGAAACAGCATGTAGGGTTAGTTTCATTAGGATGAACAAATATTACCATTACCCTGTTTACTTTTTGTTGTTCTGAATAACAGAATCAGTGTTTGGAATCAAACACATTTAAACATCCATGTATCGTCAACTGCTTGCCTTGAACACCTCCCTAGAGAGGTGACCAGGAGGCATCCTTACCAAAAGCTCAAACCACCTCATCTTGCTCCTTTCAGTGCAAAGGAATGCAGCTTTCTTCCCTCTTCACGGATGAACTTCTCACGTATTCCTAAGGGATACGCCAGCCTCCTGAGGACACTCATTTCAGCCACTTGTATCCACAATCTCCTTCTTTCAGTCATGACCCATTCTTCATGACCATAGGTGAGGACAGAAACAAAGACCTATTACTTATTGCCTTATGGCTTACCTCTTTGTTACAACGGTGCAGTAAAGCAAGCACAAAACCCCTTCTGTTAATTCTCTGGTTAATCTCCTGCTCCATAGTCCCCTCTATCGTGAACAAGATCCCAAGATGCTTGAACTCCTTCACTTGGGTTAAGGACTCATTCCCTACTTGGATTGGACAGTCCACTGGTTTCTTGCTGGGAACCATGGCCTGAGATTTAAAGGTGCTGATTCTTGTTTCAGCCACTTCACACTCTGTTGCAAACCGATCCAATGAGTGCTGAAGGTCAAAGACCGCTGGTGCCACCAAGACCATATCATCTGCAAAACACAACAATGTGATCCTCAGCCCACAGAACAACAATCTAAACAAAACTGGTTACAAATGGTAAATGTACTGTATTTATATAGTGCTTTTCTAGTCTTTTGACGATTCAAAGTGCTTTTACCACACAAGTCAGCATTTATCCATTCCCACACTAATGGCAAGGTGGGTTCTCTCCAACCTGCTCATCAGGAACTCTTACACACACATTCCCACACTTATCTGAGTAATGCATGTTTGTGGAAACCCTGGTGCAAAATCACTTGCAGACGACCTGATTCTGGGTCAGGGTTTGTATGTAGCAGAGCAACTCCTTCACTGTGATCTACTGAAATCCAGCCTTCGATCCAAGCTTTTGTCGGCACATGGTTCCCAGATCCAAGGACACTTCAACATATATACCAGAGTAGCCAGGGATTGAACCACCGACCTCCTGATGGTTAGACAACCCACTGTACCTACTGAGCTGCAGCTGACAAGGCGAAGCCCTGGTGGAGGCCCACCACCCACCGGGAATGAGTCTGACTTACTGCTGAGAACCCTAACACAGCTCTTGCTTTACAGAGACTGGATTGCCCTGAGTACTGGCCTGAATATCCAAGACATGACCTCAAGTCAGATGATATGCTAACAAAAATGGTCATCAACCTTTGACATAGGGTGCTTTGGTACCAGGTAAACATATGAGCTTCCTTATGCTTAAGCATGATGTTTGTTATGGACAGTCGGTGACTAGCTTAGAAGTCCAACAATGAAACACCTCTTGAGTTCAGATCAGGGAGGCCTTTTGTCCCGGTCACACCCTTCCAAGTGTCTCCATCTTTGCCAACATGCACGCTGAAGTCTTAGTGGAGTCCCCTGCAGGATACAGTGACCAGACTTCCCCAATTTCTGAGGCCAGCAGTCCCTGTTTTGGGTGACCTGCCCCCAGCCTGCTAAACTGACCATGTTAGTAACTTTGGTGAGCACTGTTCTTCAGTGTGTGTTGCACAACGTTATGGATTTGATTGTATCTTATGGCTTACCGTCTTCATCTGCCTCAAATGCAAAATACTTTGAAACAGCCCTCTTGCTGTTTTCTTTTTACAAAAACTGGTTGTGGAGGCTCTGTGGCACTTGCCATCTACAAATTAAAACAAACTTCCTTTTAATCAGAATGAAAGAGGAGCAGACTGCAGCATTTGTTAGTGGGGGGGTGCTGGGCTGCACAGACTTAGAGTGTGTGTGTGTGTGTGTGTTTCAACTCTGAAGAGAGAAGCACAGCCGCTATCATTAGAGTGGAAAACAAATATCGCTCCAGCAGCAGCACTTGCAATGTAAAGTTATTTTATGATAGCTATACCAGCCACATCATAATGCAATGTGACTGGTTAAAAACTTAAACATTTGTGTTCAAAGGAATACACTGGTGAGACTCAACAGACATGGGGGCAGAAGGATAGGCAGGCAGTCATAAAATCCAGTTTAAAGCATTTATTTTATCTTAAGGCAGGGTAAGCAAGTTGAGTGGTTGGGTTTCTGCAGCAACACAATAGATATTAATATCATATTCAGATTAGATTAACTGACTCATTGAACTCAAAGTGAACAATTCAAATAATAATCAGGATCAGTATCAAAATGCAATATCTTAACTGATCAAATGTCAGTTCACTTAAAACCTAGAATGTAAACAGTTATCATGAATTAAAATATCTAAACTTATAAACCAACAACTTACTGTAACACACTCAGATTAGGAACAAAGAGAAAGGAGTACATCTCAGCCACAGTGCAAGCAATCAAGACCTGAGCAGAGCTCTGACTCAAATCAACTGTATGAGCTGCTCAATTGGTGCAGCTGTGGCAGCTGCAGGGAAAACTCTTTAGACTGGAGGTTATGTGACATCATATTCAACAATTTGCAGAAAAAGCTTAACATTTCTCCCCTGACCAGCCCAATGCGATTTGATTGGTTGAAAACATGGGCATTAGTTTGATCACATATTCCATGTCCCCAAAGCCAGCCTCCAGTGCCCGGGTCCAATCTGTTGACTGGCTTTCTGCAGAGTGATTTGTTTGTACATGGCTGCCACAACCCTTAAAGATGATCTTGGCACGTGTAGTAACAACACACAAGAGGGGTGAGGTGAAGTGAAGGCTGCTCACTACAGTACAACCACAAGCTCCCACTAATAGCTCCACTGGAGCAACAATCGCTCAGTGCGGTAATATGGGAAGGTTTTTTGTTATTCAAACTGGTGACTCTGCAGCCAAAACCTACTTATCTGACCTGCTTTAACTGCTCCAACTGTGCTGAAGCAAAATATTAGTTAAGGAGATGAGATTAGTAACCTTAAAATTTAACAGAGATGAGAATTCTAGATGTAGCACACAGTCACAGACATGGATTTGCAGTGAACATTTCCAACTTTCCAACTATCTAAAAATCTGGTTCACTGGCTGTTTGTGGCAGACAAAGGCACTTCAGGTGGAGATCTGAGAATAAAATCACATGAAGTTTGAGTCTTTGTTTAGTCTTACTCTGAACATACAGTAAGAACAGCGGAAGCCCAAGCTGAAGTAAATGTTGAAGGGGAAAGTGAATGCCGCAATAACCTTACCTCATATTTTTCTCTCCAGTATTGATTTGAGAGTACTGTCAGTTTTTTGATAGCAGCCTTATTAAACAAGCCTGAACAGCTGCATCAGACCCTCACTCTCTGTTCTGCAGATAGTCAGTTGGCAACGGACAACTGCAAGCTGCACACACACACCCATACACAACACACACACACACACACACATGCCATCAAAATAACCTTCCAGAAACAGAACCATGACATCACTGCTGAGAACCTCTGTGTGTTTGTGTGCATTTGTTTGTGTCTGTGTGTGTGCACAAAGAATGGCAGCATCTGTGCCGCTACTAAGCCACCTGACGGTCGTGCCTTCCAGGGACACTATGAGGTTTACGTGTCAAGAGAGACAAGCGGCTTAGCTTTTGAACTCCTTGACATGATGCCAGCGTGTGTTTGTGAGTGAATGTATTTGGCAGTGTGTTTTGTGGTTTTGTTCATGTCTGAGGAAGCAGTAGGGGACAGTTTGCACTATGTGAACAGTATGTGCGAGCATTTGTACACGGTATGTGATGTGTGACCACACCAGAGAACATTCTTCACCAGAAGATGACCTTTCCAACAGTTCTAAGAAAAGTGAATAAATAGCTCTGTGTAAAAGTCCCCACAATAGGCCCATAACAACACATGTATGAACCAGATGTTCCTTGCCATTTTAAGGCTGTTAATAATATACATGAATAATTTTATGTAATACATGTGAGTACTAATTACAGATGGGACTACTTATGGTAAAATTACAGCTTGTGCATATGCGTCTGCACAGAAACCATTTACGATAAATTGTTACTTTTCTTTCTCTTCCTTCCTATATTGTTGCAAAAACTTACATCGACTCATGCCTCCGTTGGTAGGCTTATCCACAGTAAGAACAGCACACTCATACACACACACAGGCAGAGCACACAGCTAGCTATTAATTTAGATATCTGCTATCCACTGAAAGGTAAAGATAAAGGCAGTGTGTTTCAAACTGCTGCAACCACACAAGTGTGGTGCTAGACATTAGATAATGGCTGGCAAAGCAATCAGAATTCAGGTCCGTCCACTGTAAAAAGTAGCAGGAGAATATGATTAACTGAAACACAACCTCTCTCACTGCAAGTTATGCTCAATGGCATTTTTCTTATTTGTCAGCTTTCTGTTGTCCATATCACAGGCACTGAATTTGAATTAGGAAAAACTATTTCCAGTCACATGAGGCCATACAAGGTCCAAAACAAGCTAGCCAACATATAAGTCCCAAAGACACACAGAGACAGTATTAACCATTTGATTTGTGCGTCTGGCTACCTGATGAAGACAACTTAAGTATTTATTCTTGAACACCTGGTTCAGTTTACCCTGCCCAGCATCCCTTGGAATTACATCCATATTCTGCATGTCATGTTTTATCTGGTCTCAGGAATCAGCATCAGTGCAGGAAGAAGTAAAAGTGCCATGTCATTGTTCCGACACCCCATTATTCTGAACACTCAATTGTCATCATCAAAACCCATTATTTCAGCAATGCAGAACTCATTGCTCCAATGCCCCATTGCTCCAACAATACACTCACCAGTTTTAGCCCCATTCTGGATCAGGGTCGTACTTGGTGACTGTTGTCCCTCCTCAAGGCTCAGAGTTGGTTTACATGGCCCATCCCTTCAAATGCTTTGTGGCACCAGAATTGAAATTTCTCACCCTAACCCGCCCCTGCCTAGACCATACTTGCTGAGTGAAAAGCCTTGGAGAGGGGTGACTGTTTCCTTATCCATACTTATTCCTTGTCTGGAAATGTCCAGAGTATTATATCCTATCCCCATAATTTTTTCCTAATCCTAACTATGGGGGAAAAGATAAATACAAAAATTATAGACTAAAAATAAATTGAGCTGAAGGAATGGGAACATAAAATGCAATTGCCAACAGAGAACCAAATCATAGGCTATAGCCGAAATGAATTAAATGAAATGAGATGGCTGTGGAGGAAAGAGAATGGTAAGTTTATTTTCAGACTAATGGGATATCAGAGCAATAGGCATTTATCAGATAATTAAGTGGTTGGAATAATGGGTGTTCGGAGTAAGGGGCAGCTCCTGACGGAAATCCTTTATGTATCAAAGAGGAACGTAAAACTAGGGGATCAGTGGGAGACACACCAAATGTTTATGTGGAAGATCACAAGAACCTTTCCCTAACCTTAAAGAAATAGTTGACAGTTTGGGAAATAAGTTTATTCCCTCACTGCTATTTCTGTGCATAAAAGTCTAGGTGAAATAAAAAAAGCATATTTAACCCTTTAGGATCATATCCCTGGTCACAGTGTGCACCTATTTAATAATGTGTGCCAAAGAAATTATAAAAATTACATTTCTTTGTATTCTTATATCAAAGTCTATCATTTTTATCCATGTTAAACAAGGTCTGCCACAATGATTACATAGATAACCAACAAGTTTTCAATCAATGATATCATGACATCTACTTGTCAATTACAATTCATATTTCAGATGGCTCAGAGCTAAAATTCATCAGAGAGAATGGGAAAGATAGATTCAGATACAGACAGGTTTGCATATATTGACAAATAGAGAGACACAAACAGCTTTAGAGAGAGACAGATTTAGAGAGACACATATAGCCTAGATTCGGAGTGATGTAGTAACATTAAAGGTTCAGTTATTGGTACGGTAGGTAGGTAGTTAATAAGCTAACTAGCAACAGGATGGTAAAGCAGTGTGTTTTGGTGTTCTTCAATCAAATTTCTCCCAGTGTTATGTCCTGCCTTACATCCTGCTTGAAGCTGTTTTACTCGAAAAATATGTCACTACATGGCAGCTAGATATGATGGAAATTTCAGCATAGTTGCTTAGTGGTTACCACTGTTGCCTCACAGCAAGAAGGTTTATATCTAGGGGTTTCATTTATAAATGCAGCGTATGCACAAACAGGGCCTGAAAGTGGCATACACCACTTCATATGCAAAGATTATGATCTAAAAATTGGAGAATGTGCGCACCTGTAAGTAAACTCTGATCCATGCATGCGCACATTATGGAGACATGGAGAAATTGGCGACTCAGACAGTAAGGTGGTGAATTGAAGTTAGATTGTAGAAATTAAATGTGAGAGGCATTATTCTGCACATAATGATGCATCTCACATTTATTTTCACTTCATGTCAAATGTTAATTAGCCTATAGATCCACCTCATCATAAATGTTCAAACCAGCTGTTTTAGCCTATTTGCACTTGTGTACGTAGTGAAGTACTCCACAAACAGAAATCTTACATGAATAACTCAGATTCAGATTCTCTTTATTGCCCCACAGGGGGAAATTAGTTTTGCAGCAGGAGCAGACAGAAGACAACAGACACAGGGCAACAGCAACAGTAAGAGAGCCAGTAAGACTAACACAATATAAAAGATAAACAGCCAAATAACAACATCAAAATCAACAATACCGGCTGCTGGTTGCCGCGAGAGCAGCCGCCCCCAATCTCCAGTCTCAAATCATGAATGAATAACTAATTAGCACTGTCTCACTATTACATTGCCTCCAGAGCGCAGTGGAGTAGACTGGATTGTTTGGTAACTAACTGATGAAATGATCATTGTGTGTCGTAGAAATCCAGGATCAGATTAAATAGCATTAAAGAGTGAGTATTGTGCAGTGATCAGCAAGTATGATTTTAGTTTTCATGCAGGTGTTGCTTATCAAGCCACTGCAGTGAACCCAAGTAAGTTGCACACACTGTGCACTCTGCTGATACACATGCTGCCTTCTTCCTTCACCTCACCGATTCACCCTGTGCGTCTTCACCACCTGTACTGAATATTTAAATGACCAAAGCTTGGAAATAAATCTTCATCATAAATCCTCTTCTTAATTTAGGCCCAGTTCACCATGACAAAATGTCAATAAATAAAATGTGGTCACAGATCATGATATTAATATCATGAGGTTAATCAGTCTGATCACTGTAGACAGATAAATACTGCGCTGCCACAAATGTGTAATGCTGATGGATGCCATGACTTTCCTGTAATGTTACTCGCACTGTGAGAGAAAAGCATGAAAAGAGAGAATAACAAGTTTTCAGTGTCCACCTCACCCTCAAACAAACTTTGCTGTGTCAGAAAAAATCTCATATCCCCATCTGTCTGTCTGCAGTGCCCGTGATTAACTGGACAAAGCCGGTGTATGTATTAATATCCATGAGGTGCTTTGCATTGCCCATTTATGGTTGAATGCTGGTGTGGAAAGGGCGAGATACAAGGCTGATATGGGACTTGACTTTGAGGATCATTTGAATCTATGCTACCCTGTATGAGATGGACACTTCATTACAGAAAATATAAACTATTGACGCAGGTTAGTTTAGTCAGACCATTAAAGGAAAAACATATACTTACATATGTACACATATATGTATACTCATACATATAAATATAACTTTTGGCAGCAAGCTTTAACTGGTGGTGTGGCTGTGTTCTGGTGGACAACTCTGCCTTTCCACATGCATACATGGAAAGCACAAAGCAGAGAGAGCAGCAAAATAACCCCCAAAATGTCCACACTAGGCAATCCTCCAGCCAACAAGAATAATAATAATAATAATAATGGATTAGATTTATATAGCGCCTTTCAAGAAACCCAAGGCGCTTCACATTAGTGATC
>JAQLOL010014178.1:0-12401 GCA_029783665.1 Naso thynnoides
CAGCAGCTTTTTTTTTTTTTTTTTTTTTTTGCTGCGGTTATAGTTTTGAAAGTACAACTCCATTTCTTTCTTGAAAAACAAGAAAATTACGTTTAGCTAATTTACATTAATACATATAAAATGTCGGAAAAAAAGTATAAGAATGATTAAAAGTACTTCTTTACGGAGGATATGTCGGTTTCTAAGACCCACAAAGCACATTTTCCAATGGAAGCTGAAATCCAGAATATAAGTGAACATCTAAATATATTTTTGCCGGAGCGACGTTATGCATCAGGAAGGGGAAGTTGGTGGCTTTCGGTACAGGAAAAGGTGTGTGACGTAGAGCCTTCTCTAGTGTGGCCACGCCCATCCCAGATGAGGAGCCACCGCCATCAAATTGAAGCACCATTTCTCCATTACAGGGACAATAGACATCACAGCACATTTCTACACGGAGCTCGGTAAGTTCAACACTTGTACGTTTCTCTGAGCGGCAACAGACCGTTGACAACGCTATCATGTGGCTGAAGCAATTTTAAATGTATGTCGATTTTACGTTAGCTAGCAGCTAGCTAACACGCCCTTACTTGAGAGGATTTGTTTCGATTTCATGGATTTAAAATGTCTTCGAGTAACAGAGTAAATTCAGACACGTGTTCAACGCATTATAACGCACTTACGCCCCCGGGATTCACTAATAATATAATAATAATCGGCATATATTGTACGTAATATAAAGCAAAATTTAGCCGAACGCAGTTAGTTGAACGGTGACGCCCACAGCTGTGATGAAGGAAGACGGAGGGACAAACGTGCGTGACATACTTGAAAGTTACTGGTTGTAATGGCTGAAATATTGCCGCTGTATTGGCATCTTTGTATTTCCCTCTTTTTGACAAAGCCGAATTTGCCTGTTAAAGCTGTCGCCATTACAAGTTCATGACGTAGATCTGTAAGATTAGCTTCATAAGCGGTATCACGTTACTTGGCAAACATTGACGGATCTTGAGTGGAGTTTGGCTTGAGGGCTTAACGTTAGCATGTTTACTGTAACTTTGAAGATTGCCCAGTGACCTCTAAGCATGAATTTAAACTTGAACGTTCATCGGTGTGTGTAATCTGACGGACAGTGACTGAAACTTAACTACTGTAAATGTTATGAAGTAATATAAGTAACATTACATTAACTCGCTATTACCTATAACTGAGGTGATCATGTTTGTCATTTATTGGGTCTCGCAAAGACATCCCTGCTTGATTGGCGGCAGCCACAACCAGCCACCTTGACCAAGTTAATCCTCTGATGGCCTCTTTGTCTAACATTAGCATTTGTCTTTGCCAGAAAGCCAATTGACTTCAGTCAGACTTGTCAGATCCCGTCATGGGCGTGACTATCCTTCTACTCATGGGCCTTGGCCTCGCCATGACTGCTCAAGGTGAGTGGTGCAGTGGATCTGCTTGTGACATGTAATTACACTCAAGCTGGTGTTTTTGGTCGTAGGTCTTATGTCAACTCTTTACAACTGGTATTTATCTGCTCACAACAGGTCAAGACTGTGACAAACCTAAGGGAGGACCCAATATGAGTTTGAAGGATGACAGCATTCGCCAACAAACCTTCCCAATTGGGTCCGAAGTTACTTTCAGCTGTGATGCTGGCTACTCTCCTAAAGGAGGGAATGCAGTCATTGTTTGCGAAGCTGACGGTTGGACTACTCCGACACTGAAATGCGAGAGTGAATATCAGCACTTTCTATCTTCTTATTGAAAGACCTTCAGGAAAACTTGCCAATAAATTCTCAACAGTCACTGATATCATTTGGCCAGTCTGTAGAGTTATTTGTGCATAAAAGTGTATACTCATATTTAAGGGAGGAATTTAGTCCTGACAGAGTTTTCTCTTCTTTTTTTCAGAGAAGAGCTGTGGCTCTCCTGGAGAAATGGATAATGGAGAAATTGATTTTTCTGAAGGGAATGACTTTGGTGCTAAAATTGTGATCACTTGCCATGAAGGGTAAGTAATTAGCTTATAACTCTAATGGTTCCTGTTCAGAGAGTTGTTTTTTAAAACTTGAGTAGCCACTCTGGAATCTGAGTAAATCTTATGTGTCCTTATCAGAAATCAAATTTCAATCAAAGTGAGTCTTCATTGTTTTCATATGAAATGTAGGGGTGAGATCCTCTTAAAAATGTATTCTGCACAGTCAAACCTTGTTAAAATTCTCTTATTAGTTTTAAATTCGTTGGTCGACCGGGTCCGAGAGAAATCTTTTGTGGAGATCAAGGGTGGGACAACAGGTTGCCTGTGTGTGAAGGTTGGTAATCTGTGGGTCACTACAAGTAACGTGTCTAAAAACAAACCTTCTGTTTCCATTCTAATAAATATCGTTTTTATTTTGCAGCGGTGACATGTAAACCGCCAGAACAGACTGCAGGTGTGACTTTCAGGCCAGACAAAGATCTCTATGACTACGGAGATGTTATAATATATAGTTGTCAAGCAGGTCTTACACTCAGTGGAACAAAATCACCATCATGTTCGAGTAATGGCCAGTTTGATGCTAAACCTCCTGTATGTGCCGGTAAGTGTTTCTTTTAAATATTTTCTCAGCTCTGTCTGACACTCATAGGCCTCGTTCAGACTGCCAGCAAATCCGTTTTGTTCGTCATATCTGATTTGTAACGCAGACTGTCCGCACTGCTGTTTGCAAGTGATCAGATCTGTTGTGTCCAGACATTACTGCCCTCTACTGACCGATCTGCATGGGTTACCGTGGTAACGATGGAGGCGTCAGTACGTGCACTGGTGAGCGGTTTTACAACATGGAAGTACAATGATTGAAAAAACGTAGATACAAGATACACCTCACTATCCAAACACCTGCGCTGTCAAGTTGCAGTGCCAAACTCCGTTGCACCAAACGCACTCAGCTCTGGAAAAGGGGGATGAATGTTACAAAGTTTCTTGCTGCAGTCACTGTGGGCTTCATTGTGCTGCGAATCCTTGGGACATTTGATCATGAGAGGTGGTGTGCAGATTTTATAATGTGCGGCGGGAGATTTGTCAGGACCTGTTGCCGTCTAGCACCCTGTCTTGTCAGTCAAGACACCCCCCATTCAGGCACCCAGTATCCGTGAAGTGACACAAAAGACTCTTTGATGTCCGATTTGAACAAGCGTAGTGTCCGGACTGGAGATGCAACTGTGCATATTGGATTTTTCAAACCATCTCACGATGTTGTTTGGATCAGATTGGCAAAAGTAGGATTTCGTGGGGTTTTTTGCTGGCCAGACTTCCTGAAAGTAAGCTGGATACAATCTAGATATGACAAAAATCCGATTTGGACTGGCAGTCTGAACGAGACCTTACATTCTCCGCAAAAGGTTGTTTAGGTCGATTAAATTCATTTTTCAATGTAAATGTTCTTTGCCTGCAGGCGTTCAGTGTAAAGATGCTGAAATTGCAAATTACACATGGGCTGGAGGTTCTCGACCCCCTTATGGATTCAATGCCGCGGTGACCCTAGCGTGCGAGCCTGGGTTCAAAATAAAAGGGGAGCGTACTGTGACGTGTGACATAAACAGTCGATGGTCACCTGCACTTCCAAAATGTGAACGTAAGTTATGAATGAAAAGGAAATTCAACTGTGCTTGGTGGTCACGGAAATGGACTTTACTGAAGTTAAGAATGTAGTATGGTTAAAAAAGTTTCTGGATAAATCCATAAAAAAATGTAACAAGTCTTCTCAAACTCGATTGTAATAGCATCATTTTTCACCTCCGTTTAACCTGACAATATTCTGGTCAGAAACATCTCACTACGTCTCTATTTAAACATGGTGTTCGTTTCCATTCTAAGAGATGTCGTTTTTATTTTCCTCAGCGGTGACTTGTGATAAGCCGGTCTTGTCGGAAAATGGGTTTTTGAATCCAGTCAAAGAGATCTATGAATATAAAGATGTTGTACAGTACAGTTGTGCAGAAGGCTTTAGACTCACTGGATCGTCTTCAGCTACTTGCTCAGATAAAGGAACATTTAATGTTGCTCCTCCAACGTGTACCAGTAAGTGTTTTTTCTCCCAACATCTGTCGACATCTTCATAGTGCAATCTCAGCACCAATTAATACTCTCACATATTTTGGAAAAAAATCATTGAACTAATTTCCAACTTTAATGTTCTTTACCTGCAGGGATTCAGTGTGAAGATGTTAAAATTCAGAATGCTGAAAAAGTTGGAGGTTCTGTACCCCCTTATGGATACCAGACCACGGTTACATTCAAGTGCAATACTGGATATAAAATGAACGGGGCGAGTACCTTGACATGCGGCGTAGATAGTCGGTGGTCACCTGGTGTTCCGACATGTGCAGGTACGTCATAAATGACTGCTTGATTTTGGTCTGGATGAAAGGACAGCCCGATTTGTATCTGCATGGCAACATTTGACACTCATCCTGATGTCATCACATTCTTTTACGTGATTAGCTTAATTGCATGATGTTTTGAGCCACCTCTGGTTTCCCTTTTTTGATGAAGTTAGTGCTGTTTTTCCTTTGCTTGGTGGTTAGATTTATTTTTGAAAAACGTCTATCACTCATATAACCCGTTATTTATGATGTAAGTTTACCACAGTACAAATCGGTTGAGCCTGACTGTATTTCCTGTTTTAAACAGTCGTGTTCAAGAACACCTCACGACGGCTAAATCCAAACTCTGAGTTCATTTCCATCCTTATAGATGTCGTTTTTATTTTCCAGCGGTGACTTGTAAACCACCGGTCATGCATGCAGATGGGACTTTCAGTCCAACCAAAGTGCTATATGACTATAAAGACGATGTACAGTTCAGTTGTCCCGCTGGTTTTAAACTCATCGGATCAAAATCAGCGTCGTGCTCAGATGATGGAACATTTAAACCTGGTCCTCCATCATGTGCAAGTAAGTGTTTTTTTTTTCCCCCCAACCATTCTCAGCATCTTCTCAGTGTAGTTTCAGCTCTGACTGATCCTCACACATACATTGGAAAAAGTTTTATCTGGTCAGTCGAATTAATTTCACTTCGAATCCTGCATGCAGTGATTCAATGTTCAGATATTAGTATTCAAAATGCTGAAAGTTTGAAGGTTCTGGACCCCCTTATTAGGGCCCAACCAGTATGGGATTTTGGTGGCCGATGCCTGTACCAATATTAGGGAGTAAGAAAATTCAAGATATCTGATGTATCGGCCGATATTCTATATGTAATATTTTGAATGTGGTCATCAAATACATGTGACAAAAATATGTAATAAGGGCAGGATATCCAACAAACTTTATTCTTCATTTGATATCGGCGCTTATCAGAGAACATATATACCGATACCGATACACCTGCAATCGGCTAATAACAGCTGATAATTGGCAAACCGATATATCCATCGGGTCCTACCCCTTATCATAGCTGGGGTTGGTAGGACTGCAGAAACAGTCAAAACCACAAAGGATTTCCAAAAACCCCACCCTCTCGAATCGATTCCACCTTCAAAGCCACTCACCAAACCACACTGATGCTGAGTCTGGTTTTACCTCCAGCGCCATCCAACTTTTTTTTTTGTTTTTGGCCTTCTCCGGTTCAGTCTTTTTTTTCATAGCTTTGTTTAGCAGTAAAAGCTGCTCTGGGTACAGCTGGTATTGTGGCTAAATTCTTTGTGTCTATGACTGGCTCATTAGCTATAGCTTTATGCCTAATGGTTGTGTGGACTCCAGTTGTGCATAATAAATGCATGTGCAGAGTGTGTGAAGGCGGGACTGGCTGGTAGGCCATCCCGTGAATTTGGGTCTGAATTGATTGGTTAGATATATCACAGCCTTGTGGTAGCCACAGACAGTGGACTATATTTCTTTTTTTTTACCCAGAGCATTCGATATTTAGATCGCCATCAGGCTGTTAAGAGGTTTTTTTTTTTTTTTTTACAAATATGACAATAAATGCTATTAAATGGAATCGCCAGCCCTGTGTGATCACCAGACCTCTGTGACATTCAAGTGAAAATCATCCATTCAGATCCATGTTAAGATAAAGTTCGTGTTGTCGTTTGCTCGGTGGTTAAGTTTGTTTTTGAGTGTTTCTGAGTGTTTTTTAGTGTCTGTCACTCAAATGACCCTTTGTGTCATGCACAATAGAAGACTAAATTTTTATGGATTTGTCCTTTTTTTTTCCTGTAGTAATTTTGCAACATAAATAAACTAATAGCAACAACATTTCACATCAGTTGATCCTGACAGTATTCACTGATGTGGGACCATCCTGTGGAAAACACCTCACTAAGTCTAAATCCAAACTCCATCCTAATAGATGTCGTTTTTATTTTACAGTGGTGACTTGTAAACCCCCGGTCATGCAGAAAGGTGGGACTTTCAGTCCAAACAAACAGACCTACAATTACAAAGAAGACGTACAGTACAGTTGTCCCGCTGGTTTTAAACTCGTTGGATCAAAATCAGCGTCATGCTCAGTTGACGGAATGTTTCAACCCGGTCCTCCGTCATGTCATAGTAAGTGTTTTCTTTCCAACCTTTTTCAACTTTCACTCAGTGTAGTCTCAGCTCTGACTGATTTATTTTAAAACAACAAAAACAAAACTAAAAAAGTATTATATTGTATCAGTGTTGTATGTTATGAAATTATTAGATTAGAAACAACTGATTCTGGATCTTTTTTTGGAATTTTAGATATGAAAAGTCTTCGACCGTGCAGCCTATTTTACAAATAAATGTCACAAAAATTACATGATTCCGGTGTAAAGTGGCGTTGAGAGTCTGTCCGTTTTAGACAAAAAAATCTTTGGGCCAAAAAGCTTTTTTTGCTGTGGTATAATAATCTTTTGTTTGTTTGTTTGTTTGTTCGTGGACAGATGTTTGAGAAATACAGTGAGGGCCTTACTTAAGTTATGCAATAAATAGTAATAAAAACATTTATGGATTTATCCAGAAATTTCACTAAAAAAAAAAAAATCTTTCACCACATATCATTTGGACAAATTTGACAAAAATTATATAAATTCTGTCTCCGATTTGTAGAAGGTTTGACATAGCATTCTCTGAGTCTAAGACTTAATAATCTCCAGGAGGCTGCAGTGCATTAATTATTTTACGCAGTTGGATGCGTATATTTTGGTTTCCAGTACTGCACCATCATCAGAAATACTAATACATCTTTCAAACGAGACCATTTTTCTGATTTCCACCTTGCACAAAATGACTTCTTACAATGTATCTCACTCAAAATGGCTGCAACAGCACACCGTCAGATACAAAAAAACCTGGAAATGACCTAATATTAAATATCACTATTTATTTCCAAGTGTACAGCTGGCCTTTTTTTTAACTTTTCATGATGTGGCAGATTAGATTAAACACTGACCATTCAATTTTCTCAAGTCTCTATTTAAATGTATGATACAGTTGATATACATGACATTAAATGTTTGCATTGTGTGGTTCTTCTGCAGTTGATGAAAAAGATCCAAATGGTGAGTCATTCAAGTCATCTTTTGTTGATATGCACTGAAGATTGTAATTTAATCAAAACCACCGTTGAACAAAATTCCCTGCCCTTTCTAATTGTCTTTTGCAGGCGATGGAGGCCGCACCGTCCCAGTGTGGGCTATTGTTGTGGGCGGTAAGTTTCAACTTGGCCTTTAACAGTAGATATTGTATGGAAAGAGACCATTTTGAACCAGATAAGCTTATGATGGCCTCGGAAGAACAGAATGGTTATATTACAGTAGAGCATGGAGTTCTTCTGAGGACATTGTCTTCTCATTTGGATCAACAGATAAGGTCGACATGACCTGCTCAGCAATAAGCAAATACGCATGTGGTCATGGGTGTGGTGTGAGCGACTTTGTCAATTTACTGCTGTTGTTTTGCACATCTCATTCTTACAACAACAATTCCAAAAGAGTGGAGACGCTGTGTAAAACAGAAATTTAAAACAAAATGCAAACCGTTTTTTAACACCAACAGATTTTTTTCTTTTTTTGACTCCTTAGCTCATGTGGTAATTTCCTCTATGAAGTTCTGTTTCACAAGTGTTGAACGTCGCCCCGTCCGTGTTTGTTAATGACTGAGCCTTTCAAGGACGCCCCTTACACACCTGATCATGATACTGTCACCTGCTCCCACTGAACCTGTTTACATGTGAAACATTTTCGGAGCATCCTACAACTTGTATTTGTGCTCCTGTAACAACTTGTTCAAGTTGTGTTGCTGCCATTAAATGTAGAATAAGCGTTCATTTACAAAAATCATCGCCTTTGCACTGTTTTTGTGTTTTTAACTTTAAGAGGGATAAACAAATTCTATTTACTAACTAAAACAGATTTCTGTTTCATTTATATTTTACACATCGTCCCAATTTTTTGGAATTGTATCAGATTTGTACAAGGTTTAACTCAATATTAATATATTTCTTAACAAATCGCAGTTTTGCTGCAATAATTTCATTAAAAGGAGCTTTACCAATGTAACCTCTTATGTCAAGATGATGTTGAACCACATCTGTTGGCCTCATGGTCAGTCGTCTTCCTTATGGGATATAAGCTTAAAACCTGTTCACTTTTGTCATCACGATAGTCCTTTGTCCTCTTGTCCTCATTGGGGTTGGATGTTATTGCTTTGGAGTCCCAGCATTCATCAAGAAACGGTAAAATGTTGTTTTATTTAACCATGCAGACTAACTCTTTCAATAATTTTAACAGTTACCGGCATGGACAGTACTTGACTCTTGCTGTTGCTTCTCCAACCTTCTCTTTATCTCTCACTGCTTTTTTTTTTTAATTAACTGTGTTCACACTGCGCAAGCTCGCTGGCTCTCGAGTGTTAAGTGCTGCATGTTGAAGTTTTGGCTTTTTGTATGGCTTTCGATGAACCAATCTCCTTACCACAACTTAGACATTGTCATAATGGGGATGGGCTTTAATGAGCCTCCAAAGCACTCTCCTACAAAGAGCTGCGGGTCAGCCAGAAAAAAGAGCTCTGCCCTGAGTGTCCTGTGGTGGTTCATTTAAACGTTGACATGTAAAACTAAAATCTAAAGGGTAGACAAACCCCTGATTCCAAGCTCCAAGCAGTCAAAATGCTTTTTTTTAAATCAGTGTTGTAGATGATGCAGATGAAACATGTTTAAGTATGAGGAATGCAGGTTTTTACAAGGGGCGTTTATTGCCCCCCGTTTCCATGGGTGTCACACATTTCCGTGACCATGCTTGTGACAGAATACCTCAAGTTTCGTGTGCATTAGCTTATGTGCTGAACATGTTTCCGAGGTGGAGTCTAGATGATGAAAGGAACAACTTGCAGGCTGCTGTTGTTTTTGTTGTTGCTTTTGTGGTTGCTGTTATAAATGGCGAAATGTTATGGCCCTGGGCTGTGTGTGTGTGTGTGTGTGTGTGTGTGTGTGTGTGTGTGTGTGTGTGAGAGAGTATGTAACACAAAAATATATGAGGGTTAAAGAGCTGTTAACCCAAAAATGTAAAATCAGTTTATATGTATTTACCCTCATGCTGATTAAAGGTCAAGTTAATGTTCTTCGTTTAGAAAACACTGCTGGAGTTTCACAGGGAAAATGCGCTGTAGTCATGTCCCAAACAGTTGTAGTGAATGGTGACTAGGACTCAAATGTGAAATAACACACACAAACAATGAAATCATAAAATGCCTTGATATCGCTCGTGCAAAGTGTCCTGAAGCCTCGACATGCGAGGTTGTTTTGGAAAACGTCACTGACAGCATGTTTTTAGCCTCATTGTTTACTGTAGCCTGTAGCTCTTGACCTGTGTTTTCATGCTACCATTCACTGCTAAAAAATCTAGTTTAATGTCCAAACCTGAATGCGGGTAAACAGAGGGAATGTAATATCAGTGAAATGAATTTTGATTCAACCCAAATGTTCACGCTGAGGTCAATCTGTAGATCTTGCTTCAAAGGGACACTTTGCCGATTAGCAAACCAGCCTCGTATCGTTCTAAAATCGTCAGAATATTACATTATCCATGCTCCCATTAATTATGAGGCAAAGTTTGAGCAGACTTTTGAAATCAACGCAGAAAATAATAGGAAAAATGTCTAATTGTTTCTTTCCATTACGCATAGTGGGTCAGACTTGAATACCTTTTGTGTGATTATTTCACTGCTGCACAACTTTTGCGTGATAACTGTGCTTTGTACTCCAATCCATGTTTGAAACCTCAGGAGCTCGTGTGCAATGCATCATGGTACATGTAGGCACTGAAAGACCAGCTGTGTGAGCAGGACAAACTCAGAAAGTCAGCTTTCTCTGTCAATAAAGCACAAATTGAGCAATTTATTGCATCAGTTGACCACAATTACTATTATCATTGATTGCATATTCACATTAAAAAGTGGTGGAGTTCTCCTTTAAATCGCCTTTCTGGTTCATTGGATTTTTGCATTGGCTAATTTAATCTCTTGCAAAACAGGAAGTTGTGGTTGCTAGTATGTCGCACTTCTAGAAGTAATTCTCAGGAAACCACCTCAGGTTTTTTATTGGGGTAGAGTTGTTTGTGTGTAAAGCCGCCCTCTGTGTATATGAGAGTGCAAACCCCATCACATCTTACAAATTTCAGACAAAAAACAAAAACAAACAAGAGGCTAGTCACTGAAATATACTTAAAATGTGCCAACAGAACATGTGTTAGTAGGTCATTTATTTCTTCTTTTTCTGCTTGTCGTCTTTTTCCACTTCCTCTTGTTCTTCTCCTTTCATTCTTTTTCTAAAAGATTTGTTTTTCACATTTTAATTATACATATAAAAATGTGAAGAACGTCGCTGTGAAATCATTGTTTATATGTGTGTTATTTTTAGTGATTGTCTTCATCTTAAACTTTGGAACACCAGGCCCCAAAAGAGTATTCAACAGCTATTTAAACGTTGCAGTGTAATAACACTGTCCTCGTTAATTCTGTGCTGACCTGTTGATTTCTGCACATTGAAATGAACAGGTAGGGTTTTTGCATCTCAGAGCAACACCCACACAGGATTTGGATATATTTCAATATTTCAGCTGTGGGGGTGGAAAGAAAAGCAGCAGACAGGCCTGGTGTGTGTGCTTGTGTGTGTTTATGTGAGGTAATCTCAATGGATTGGTGGTCTGTAGTCACATGCTGGGTGGAGAGGGTGTTTCTGTGGACTTCCTGTAGCTCCCCGCTTTCTTTGTGTGCCTGGTCGTGCATAAGTGGTAATGTTGACCGGTGAATATTGGATTACAGATTTAGGAGAAGCCGTCCTGACAATGACGCTAGAAAACCTGACGAGGAAGTCCCACTCTCGGTAAGACGATGGACCACCAAGAGTACATAACCTCATTTATGCCAAATGAACAGATCACGATGTGATGAACAAGGATGATTTGTGATCATATGGGTAGAAGCTGCCATATTGTGTCATGTATTTGCACGATGAGAGAGGTTTTTTCTTTCTACCTGTGTTAATCCCGGGCTTCGAACTAGCCTGCTGGGCAACTGCCTTTAATCTCTTCACAATAACTTTTTTTCCCCCCATCACAGGGCTGTACAGGTATTTACAGTTTTATAAAAATGTCTAATTTATATTTATTTTCTTTGCTTCTTTGTTTCTCCCGCAGTAAGCGTTCCTCTCACGTTATACCACAATTACTAGAAGTCAAAATGGCTGGCTGAGAAGAAGAACACCGGACTATCTTTGAATGTAATCACGCTGTTCATGTGCATGTGGATGGCAAAGTCTTATATAAACCACGGAAAATATGTCGGCGAGCACCGGTCTGAGCTTCAGAATTCACAGGGATCCATTTAATGGCTCCTCTGATTAGCCGACAGTAACACCCATTACCACTTTGTTCTATTTGCATAATTCAATTCATTTCATTCTGTTCTGCAATTATGAAGGAATCAGATTTTATTCTTATCAGAGGCTTTTATTCCACATTGACATTAAACCTGCATTGTTGCTAACAGCAGAGCTCGCTCAGTTTTATCATAATAGCTCTGTTACACAGACCGGCTTAAAATAAGCAAAGTCAGTAAAGACTGTTTGCATAGTTCACCTTAAATACATCTGGCTCTAATAATAAGCCACAACCACTATTGTAGATTGAACAGTGGGTCTGTGAAGCAGTCCCCAGTGCAGTGCCTAAACACAAGGCATGTTCCATATGCCTTAAAGCAGAGAGCTGAGACTTTCAGCTCGTTGTGCGTTACTTGTTGTGTGCTTGCCTGTAAGTCGCATGTAAAGCAAATTGTTCGAGATAGTGAAGAAAGGCTCATTTGTGAGCCTGATTTAGCTCAGTGTTTGTGCTAAATATTTTGCCCTGTTTAATGTTGACACATTGTTTTTATGCCATCAGCTTCACTAAATTGAGTTAATCAGGTTTTTTTTT
>JAQLOL010014179.1:0-12381 GCA_029783665.1 Naso thynnoides
AAAGCTTTCATTTGTATGCGATTGTGCTTTGACTTCGGTAACATACGTATTTATGAAAGCAATATTTGATTTTTGCTGGTAAAGAGCCAAATAAGTTACATACTGTACCTTTAATAATCAGAGTTACGTTAGTTGTGCCATAAGGAGATGCTCACACCGTCTGGAGAAATGGGAAGACGCAGCAAGTATTAAGCTGAAAGTATTTTCACATTTTGGACAGTTTTTCTTCCAATTTTTGGTGATCAAAGTTTAAACTCACAGTCTAGCAAACAGCACTGCTGTGTTAGACAGAAGGTTATTACACACTACTATTTTTAATACTTAGTCATACTTCTGTGGTTATCTTGGTGAAAGTAACACAAAAGTACAGTAGTCAGTCATTTATTACTCTATACAGAAAGTAATATTTTAGATGGATGGATGTCTTTATTGATCCCTGAGGGGAAATTAGTTTGCCACCTGAGCAGTTACGCAATGCAACACAAGTAAAAACTCAGTTACATACAACATATAAGAGACCTTAATGAGCCTCACAATACTTTTAACAGCAGTGACCATTGAGGTACTTCACAGCAGCAGGAACAAAAGACCTTCTCAAGCGCTCAGCAGAGCACTGAGGCATTAACAACCGCTCACTAAATGAGCTTTTGAGGCCATCAAACATACTGTAAGGGGAGATGACCTTCAAAATAAAACACACTATTCAATTTTGTCCCCATTCTCTTACCTACTGTGACTTCAAGGGAGTTGGGGGAAGGCTAATGACTGATCCCACCTTCTAAATCAATTTGTTAGTCCTACTTTTGTCATGTACAGTTATGCTGCCCCCCCCCAGCAAAGTACAGCATAAAAGAGGACACCGGCTGGGATAACCTGGTAGAAAACGTGGAGCAGAGATCTGCTAATGTCAAAGGATCTCAGCTTCCTTAAATTTAAAAGGTGAGACAGGGCCTTCCTGAACACAGCATCAGTGTTCTTTTTCCAGTCCAGCTTACTGTCCAAGTGGACACCAAGATATTTGTAAGACTGGACAACTTCATCATCCTGCCCTTAATTAGTGACAGGAGAGACCCTATCCTTTTCCTCCTGAAGTCTATGATTAACTCTTTAGTCTTATCAGCACTTGTCATCTGGTCAGGGCCTGGGGCCTTATTGACCTTGAGGCGCTGAAACTCCTGGCAACCCTCTTTAACACTTATAACAAAAGGTGGACTACTGTCCTCAGGGCTGAGCAAGAAGAGAGAGGATGCTCTCCTGCTCAGCAGAAAAGTCGAATTCTTCAAACCTGGCAAAGAACTGATTTGCCTCATTAACATCAATCCCAGAGCCTGAGCAGCTGGCACTATTTTTCCAGTCGCTAATAGATTTAATACCTTTCCACAGACCGAGTGGGCAACTTTTAGGGCAACTTTTTATTTTCAAATCAAAGTAACGAGGAATATCCAGTATATTACATTTTGAAAGTAATTTGCCCAACAATGAAAATATATATCTTTTTTATTGGGTGGGAGAAGGGGTGGGTTAGGGCCCCAGGCCCTCATATTCCAAAGGCCACCACTGTAACAGCCTACCCAACTGAAAGTAAAATTCAGTTAGCTGATCCATACTGGTGTTTGCTAGTTAATTGGGAGCAGGTTAATGGAAATTTATCTATTTATCTGTTTATTTGACAGGAACAATGCACAGCTTCTTAGCTGCACCAGAGTTAGCTCTAAGCTAATTTACATCTGCAGTCTCTGCGCAGGAGACGGAGACAATGTCTCAATAACAACAAACATTACAGTGTAAGAGCAGCTACAAAACAACATGTAATCACTAGACAAAACATCAGCAACAGTAAGAACAACTAAAAAAAATTACAACATTACATAAATAACAACCGGAGTTCATGGGATAAAGTGCATTCATGTATGATGAGTGCATGGCTGAGTGGATTTCAGCCATGTTTACGTCTTAGATTTCAAATCAGCAAAGCTGCTGCACTTCCTGATGTTACGGGGTACTGAGCTTAAAAAAACGGGACGCTCTGACAGAGAGAGCTGGTTTGCCAAACTGAGAGGATCTGCGCTGTGTCGGTCATCCTAGTCGTTGTCCTGTTATCTGAGCATAATGGTGTGAACTCTTCGAACAGAGGAGGAGCCAGACCACTGGTCACTTTGTACACTGACGAGCATCAGCGAGGGACACAAAACTTTTAAGGTTAAAAGTTTCTATCTCTGAATGATGTTACGATGGTGGTAACTTGATGGTTTTTATCCAGCACTTTTGGTGTTTGTAAAGTGTTTGTCGAAGGGCAAGTGTTGTTTTTATTGTGATGCAATATGAGACATGTGAGAAGATCAGTGAGTGCATATACAGCTTTGATTGAGAATAAACCTAAAATGTCTTCAATTTTACAGTGTTACACACTAGTTTTACATGTCTCTTAAAAGACAGCTGCGAGTCAGTAACAATTCCCAAGTATTTAGAATGTGTGGATCCTGTCACCTGGTTGGCCTCCATTCTTCCCCATGTAGAGGTGCAAACGTGCGGTCTTACTCACATTAGGCAGCAGGCAGGACTCTGCAAGCCAGTCAGAGATCTTTGCCATTGTGGATGTAAATGTGCATACACACGTGGCTCAGAGGCACTGAAAGAAGAAAAGGTTGTGAAGAGATAAGGCAGAACTTCTTGCAAAGGAACAGCAGCATTTTTTTAGGAGGGAATGCAACTGACACAACTACTGCTACTAATAATTAATCATCTGTATTTCAGATTCCGAGGTCCATATTAGCGAAAATCACGCACACATATGCACACACACACACATATATACATATATATATATATATATATATATGGAGAGAGAGAGAGAGAGGGAGAGAGCATTAAGCTTGCGGTGCTTTCCGTGACCTGACTCGGCCGCAGCTCTGACTTGTCTCTTTGTGTTTGTCAGGTTTCTTTCAGCTCAGCCGTGGCTTGTGTTGACCTCTCCAACATGGCGGCAGTGCAGACGCATGGTGGCGACAGCGGCCAATGAGGTGCGTTTCTGTGCTGTCTGCTGTATGAATAGTTAATAGGAACCACGTGGTTTGAAAGCAGACAGCAGCTTCTTTTGTTCAAATCAATCAAACCGGCGGAGACGGACCGAGAGCTGCCAAGTCAGGAAATCACCGGTACGTCCACTCGGCTCGTTGGAAGCCTCACCGAATTGTCAGAGCCGTGTCTGAACATCTGCGAGGCTTTTCGCAAGTAAAATGATAAACTCACCAATTCAAGAAAATGCTGAAAAAGTTTGTGCCTTAGCAGAATTTCATGTAACATTGTTGTGTGTGTGTGTGTGTGTGTGTGTGTGTTTAGATTTCCTGTTAGCTTTCCGCAGCGACATCAGTTACACAAGCAGGCAGATTTTTAACGGATTTCACCGTAAACTTGCAGCTTGCTGGAGCCCGGCTAACGCCGTGTGTGTGTGGCAGGCAGGCTTTGTCCGGCCGTGTGTGTAACCGAGCTGCTAACGGCAACTGTTGGACTTTGTGAGTTGTGCGCTGCTAGCTTGCAGCTCAACCATTATGTGAACAAAGAGCGACGGTGTTTAGCTAACGTTACTTAGCCTGATGCTAACAGGCAGCTAACGACACGGACACGCATGGCTCCGTTTTCTTCCAATGACTGGACTGCAGCCCAACAACTCACTCCAGAAAACCGGTCAAACTTTTCATTTGAGGTGCTTGTAATTACGAGTGACGTAGGTTTACGACAGCTGCCTAATTCACGCAGAATAACTGAAGCCTGCGTGTTTAAGGCTAGCCCCGTGAAACAGACATACATGACTCTAATGGGCAAAGTTAGCATGTTACATTGGGAGCACTCGCACTTGTTCCTACACATTTGCTTTACTGAAAGTTACTCCAAACATGGTCCGTAAAGAGAAATGACACACAGGAATCTCTTTGACATGACTGTGGAGGAGAAACTGTTACAGATAGAAGAGTTTATATTTCAAAGCAGGTGGAGAATTAATTCCAAACAACCCTGAAAAAACCCAGAAAAGCTGACAAACATGCAGGATCTTTATAGTGACTGAGTTTGTTTGATGGGCAGGAAAAAGTCCAAATCTGACCACAAAAGTCAATAGTCAAGTAAAGTACAGATGTCTGAAAAGTACAGGAACAAAGTGTTTTTTATTCCCCAGCCCTCCAACCTCTGTGGACTGAAAGGCGTGAACCATTTAAAATCACACGGACAGCTGCGCTCCTCTCTGGTTTAGTCCTTCTGATAGAAAGAGTTCTCATGGGAGATTTAGTGATCTAGTTCAGGCTGTTGTTCCCAAACACCGAGGCATCGTGGCAGATGTGCTGCTGTTAAACCTGCGTGAAGTGACCAGGGAGTCATGTGACCGATGAGCCGTGAGGATGGAGATCTCTGTTCTTGTCAGCGACAGATGATGAGGGTACACTCCTGGAAGCAGCGAAGGGCGAAGGCGAGCACAGGAAGGCACGTTGGTGCTCTGTGATGCTTCGCCGTGTTGCCCCGCCCCCTAAAGGCATCACCATACATTTGCGCTGTGGGTCTGCGCCAGTCTGGCAATTTACCCTCAGTGAGCAGATAGCAGCAAAATAAGAATTGATAACAGAGGAAGTTGAGTGGCTTCACTTTTTTTTTTTAGTCAGACTACTACTGTTGCTACTACGGCTAAATCCACGTCCACATGACGGAGACGACAGGAGAAAAAAGACGACACTCTTACCTGAGTGGGACAAAATGATTTTTTTATTGGAACAAAATGAGAAGTCCTTCAGCTTGAAACGACCTGCTGTGAATCAGTTTCTACAGGAAAGCAAATGAAAACAAGCCTCGGCTCACCCGAGTGAAAGAGTCGCTCTGAGAGGAACAAACCTGAGCGAGAAGATTGTTGACAGCAAAGGCTGACGCTGGAGGGTCAGAGCTGCACGATTCATCGTACAAAATCACAGTCTGGAAAACAAACATACGTGAGATCTGATTTCTGAATGACGGCCATTCACTTGCTCGTACCCTGTGCATTCAGATCACGCTGCGTTCACGTGTTCACGTCTTTCCTTCGCAGTAATCCCAGACGCTCCATCAGTCACACTCAGTGTGAAACAAAACGCACGATTAATTCAGCAGTCAGGCCGCAGATCAGTCACCTCTGTCATTCCTCTTCCTCGTTCACAGCGCTCCCTGTCACTCACTGTTGCCACAGTAACCAGACACGGCGTGGGCAGCGTAGACAAGCGGGCAGAAGTCAGTTTACTTGAAGGAGTTGGATCCACATTTTGCACGTTAAAGACAAAGAAGAGCGCTGTGGAGGAAAATCCCTGCGGCCGCGGTGAGAGTAACGACGTATTTCACTGTGTGCAAACCTGACGACGACGCACGAGGACGAATAATCTGGGAGCACCGCTTCGGCATCGTCGCAGCACGGCGAGATAACGCCACGGATCTCTAAAGCCTCCTCCAGCGTCGCCACAAAGTCCAGAGTGAGTTACAGCGAAGGTCGAGAGAACCGCATGAAAACGTCCCAGACGACAGAGTTGAAATTGAAGTCCAGCACTTTATTCTAGGTTCTGTCTGAAGCCCCTGTACAGACAGCTCGT
Organism: Naso thynnoides; assembly: GCA_029783665.1. Taxonomy (NCBI): domain Eukaryota; kingdom Metazoa; phylum Chordata; class Actinopteri; order Acanthuriformes; family Acanthuridae; genus Naso; species Naso thynnoides. The sequence goes on from JAQLOL010014179.1 coordinate 5,598, forward strand.
TTGTTGTTTGTTTGTTTGTTTGTTTGTTATTTATACACAGCTCTCAGAGAGAAAAACTGCAAACACACTCTACCAAGAATGATGCAGCAGTAGCTGGGACTACATTAGAAACAAAGAACATTCAGTCAGTCAGCTGTGCTCTACGATAATGCACCACAGGTCATCAGATCATCAGAAAACGACTGTTTCAGTCACTTTCAGCAAACACTGAACACTAGAGCCTGATGACCATGGGCTTCAAAACAGACCGGCTCAAACACACTGCCTTAGTTTGAGCTGGATGAACCTGATACCCCGGACACTAAGCATGTACACGTTTGAGTAATTACCTTTCAGAAGAGCAATGGAGAGCTGATCTGTGTTCAGATTGCTCACGTATTTCCCCAAATATGTGTTGAGCACCCACGCAACTAGACCCTCCAACATCCTCGTGGGTGATGAGACTTCTTCAGGGCGGAGCGGGAAGGTGTGTCTCTGTTGTAGCCTTCACAGGAGACGTGTTCAAAGTCTGACAAGAAGAGGACACAACTTTTATTCATCCAACAAAGGAAAAAACTGTTTCAATAAAGGTAGTAGTGGGCAGTTTTAATCTGCCTCTGGAGGTAAAATCAAAGCCACGTCAGAGAGGAGCCGGCATTTGTGTGGAAGGGTAATAATCTGGCTGGCCGGGTCAGAGGCGTTTATCTTAGCAGAGCAGAGAGTCAGCTCAAAGGAAATCAACAGAATTACAAAAGATCCCTGTTTTACATCACTGCTGTCACTTTTTACAACAGCTTTCACAGCGTGTCATGGCTCCTTTTTATTTGTGGGGTGCACAGCAGGCACTTATCTTAACAGAGGGAGCCGACGCTGTTGTGTTACACCTGGGCCACACAACCTGTGGGCACCTCAGCAGTGTGTGTGTGTGTGTGGGGGGGTGTGTGTGTGTGTGTGTGTGTGTGTGCGTGGTGGAGCTGCGGCGTCTTGCTCGTGTGTGTTGTTCACACGAGCAGCATTCCTGCTGCAACCCCGTCCGTCTGTTAGAGGTGGAAATCTTCACCTGATATCGTTTGATTACGATTCAAATGTCAACTATTCTCGATGCATCTGCCATGTGTTGCATCCGTCACTTTCTGTATCACTGCACAGGTCACATGACTACTTTTCATCAAATAACAGAAGCAGTCCGATAGATCTAAACTCCACTTTTATTAAGACAATGTTTCCAGAGGTCACACATTATCAGCCACATATTGATTTTCTTTTTTTTTTTTTTTCTATTTATTTATCTCAACAACAGTGCACCAGTCAACAGTATGAGGTTTTATGTCGCCGACCCAGCGGGGGCAGTGTGGCTTTTTGTCAACAATCTAACCTATTGAGTTTATTCTCAGAAGTGGAGGCATTTCAAATTTCAGCTGTCACATTAAAGGGTTTCCCCCCTTTTTGCAGGGTTTTCAAGTTTCATTTTTACACTCTTATTACACACAACTTGTACAGAGCTGATGTAAACTGTTTTAATAAAGTTTAATATGAACATATTAACAAATGGAGGAACCTTCCTTTCCCACACCCACACAAGCAAAACCCCCTAAAGTGGATTCACACAAAGCAGCCTTGATGAGCTAAATCTGACAGAGCAATGCTGTCATTTTGACATCTCCTACCACACCACACACAGACATTTTCAGTTCAGTACGGTCCTGTGTCTCCTTTTCAAGCCTCACAATCTCCCGAACAACAGCAAAGGGCAGTGCACTTGAAGGCAGCCTTTTTGCACTTGCGGCGCATAGTGCACCCTTTCTTGCAGCCACAATGGATGGGTTCACAGCAGCTCTGTGAGGCTGCTGAAGGGTGGTCCACAGGTAAATGAAGTACGATGAGTGGACTACGTCTACGAGGTCAGTCCATCACATTCCAGCCTACTCGAGGGATTGTTGGACACTCAAGTGAGGAAACGGCCTGGGTTACTCAGCAGCCTAGGGCTTTACAGGAACGGAGTCCTGTCTCTGCCTATCTCTAGTCTGTTAGGGGAATACAAATGTGCCAAAGCAAGACCAGAGATGACCCTCTTTGAGTCTGGGGATCCAGCTGTGAGAGGTGTTGCTCCGACCCTGGCCACAGGGTCACTGTCAGTTTAGGATGCAAAAACTGTTGGCTGTTTCCAATAAGGCAGAGGAGGCCTTGGTCTGGGAGAGCTGAAAATGACCTGGCAAAAGGCTAATCCAACCAAAGGCAAGGTTTCTGTTGGCTGAGGAGTTGCACCACCAAGAAGAAGCTGCAAGGAGTGCCAGAGTCATGTCCCAAGCCAAGCAAGGCAGCTGGACAAGGTAGGAAGCTGTCAAGAGTAGGAAAATCACATGGAACGAGCTGTGCAGCATGGAGGCTAACATGCTGAGCTATCCCATCAGAGCCAAATATCACATCCTGCCCTCTCCCAAAAACTTAAATCTCTGGATGGGACAGGATCCAGCCTGTTCTCTGTGTGCAGTTCCTGCAAACATCAAGCACATCTTTGTTGAATGTAAGATCAGCCTGACTCAAGGCAGACATACCTGACGGCACAACCTAACGCTTTCCTGCTCGGCAGCTGAAACAGAGCGCATGAGAGTGACCACCAACACAGCAATAAAGACCCAGGAAAAGGTCTCACACCTTCCATCCTTCATCCAAGAAGGAGAGAAACCAGCAGCTGGCTGCTTGCCTTCCTATTCAAGCCCACTGAATACAGCCAGGGACGGGGAAACGCACGCTGACTTAGGCCAGAGACTCACATTCTCATCTGTGATTGCAGCGACCAACCTGCGACCGGATCTAGTCCCCTGGTCCAATTCCTGTCAGCGTACCTTCCTCAGTGAACTGGCTGTTCTCTGGATGGATGCCGTGGAAGAGGTCTTTGGCCCAAGAGCTGTGAGACACAGACCATGCAGCCAAAAGTGAATAGCAAAGCTGGAAAGCGGAAGTGCATCCAGTGGAAGTGGCATGCAGAGGTTTTGTTGCCAGTTCTGTTACAAGGCTCCTGCAGGAAGTGGGAGTTACAGTACAGGCACACAGAAAAGCAATCAATGCTGTTGCCAACGCTGCGGACAGGAGCAGTCCCTGGCTGCGGCTGAGGAGAGGAGATCCACTCTGGGCTCCTAGGTGATCACCTAGAAGCTAACAATAAGACTGCAGTGGAGCCTACCTCAGAGGATCCAAAGACTATTCCTCCTGTGATGCTACCGATTGTGATTTACAGTCCACTACACAGCACCGAATCATGATCAGAAGGGGCCGGGGTGTGAACGATCCTCCTGGCCTCACAGTGCAGCTGGTTCCTCCAGATGAGGTGATGCTGCTGATTACAGTCTTAGGATCCTACGATTTCCGTGATCACGGAATCAGGAACGGAAAAAAACGAAATCTAAAAAAAAAAAACAGTATCTATTGTTAAACACAGAATGTCACAGAACTGACCATAATCAGACTGAAACTCTGGAGGAACGTTTATCTGGGGAGAACATTTCAGGGGGGTCGCTAATGCGTGGGACCACCCAAATGCCACTTCACACCCCCAAAAAACCGGAACTCTAATAAATTAAAATGGAAAAAATGGAATTTGGAAAAAAATAAACGTATTTCATGGGGCCCTGCAGTCTGCTTAACAGGACTGAATCATAAAGAGAAGATACCTGGATGTGGCCGATCGCCCTGGCTCTCAAGTGACCTCCTAGAAGCCAACCAGGAGACACACACACAGACCTGATCAACCTGGCGTGGACCTGCCGTGACTGAGGAGGTTTTGGGATACAAGGTCGAAATACCAAACGATGCTGAGGTCCACTGATGATGTGTTGTCCTGGCAGTTTCCTATGGTGGTCATCTCCAAGAACAACTGCACTCAGGTAAGTAGCTCTGAGTCTTCAGGGAGTGTACTAACACCCAGTCCTACTAATGAACACAAAGTCCCACCTAGGTTCTTGGACAGTCCAGGCTACTGCGGTTCCCTTCTTTCATTGTCAATATATCCACTATTAACTATTCACCACAACAGTATTTACATATAGTCTAATTGCAATCCTTGACCATCAAAACACATCATCACCCATTCTATGTTATCATAGGTGGTTCAGAAGATATGATGCAAATACAGAATTCAGTTATGGTGGAAAGTAAAATGTCCGCCACGGCCATCGGAGGTCAAATCAGAAATACCTCCAAGTCTGAAAATAAACGTCCTGGTTTTTAGAGACACTGGAGAGAGTTTAATGCTTCAGTCATAAAGTGCTCAATTCCTGTGAGCTTATCTGATCCACGATGCAGACGCGCGGCTCGTGCAGGGGGTGTAAACATCACGCCGGCCACGCCTCCTTTGGGCCTCCGTATGAAATGACAGACTGGAGCGGCTTCAAGCCGGCGCTGCCATTGTTGCCCACTTGGCAACTTCGTCACTAAATCTGGCAACTTTCCAGACCCCCTGGCAACTTGAATTGTAAAATGCGACTGGCGACAAAACTAGGGACTTTCTTCTGCTCTTTTGGAGACTTCTAGCGACAAAGTTGTGCGAGACCACGTAACTTACTCCGTTCCACAGTTCGTGTCCTTAACGAGCAGCGGGGGCTGCTGCAAGCCCCTCCCCCCGCTCAGAGCACTCGGGCGGCCAGTAGTCAGGTTTCCATCCGAATGTCTCGAAATTTTTGAGCGAATTTAGTGAAAATGCGCAAAAAGAAAATGCAACTTTATACCCATTTCCATTTGTTATTATTTTGTGATTATTGAGAGGAGAGTGCGCCATGAGATGACATCATCAGAGAGTCTCTGCCACAGAACAAACAACACACTCGGCCGACCGTCAACGACTGATCATGGACAGATTCCTGAACGACCTGTCGGCGTTTGGAAGAACTCTGGTCACCATTTTGTCAGCATTCACCGCGTACCCAGAGCTGTTTATTCTGCCGCTCCACGCGTACCGAGCCATTCTGAAGAAGAGACGACAAGGAAGAATTTTAATGTTAAGAGTGCTGTCGGAAAGAGCTGGAAGGAGACCACCGCGTCGTTCTCCACGTGTATGGGAACGCAGGCCAGTCATCGTTTATCCGCAAAACCTGTTTCCATAGCAAAAAGTCGCACTTTCCTTTTCTCGCTGCGCAGACAAATCCACCCCCTACAAGCGTAAAAACTTTTTGGCGAATTTTCAGCCTTTTTTCGAATTTCTAGCGTTTCCATTGACGTTTCTTTACGTTATTTTTGGAAATTCGAATAAGAATAGGTGGATGGGAACCCTATTACTGTCACGGCGGAGCGGTGCAGCAGCCCCAGAGGAGAGGAGGTCCGCACCACCACCACCAGGAGGAGGGCTGGACGCAGAGCAGCAGCTCCACCCCACATAGCTCCGTCTTTGGAGGAAATCTGATTTGCTTACATTTTGCAATACTGGTTTATATAATGTAAAGAAAAAAATTAAAGTCATGAATAACTTTTGAAAAGTGAGATATTTCAACTGCAAAATTCAAAGCAGCTCGATTCTGCTTTGTGTTTCTTTTTTCATTAGCAGCTGTTCTGATTGAATTGTGACATAAAACAAGAATCAACAGGGGGAATAGTTCATTCGTAGGTTTATTTAGGGTTTCACTTTTTCTCCTTTATAACGTCCATTACATGCAAATTACGTATTCGCATTTAGTTGGTGACGTCACTTGGCGACTTCTAGAGACTTGTAGGACAGCCAATAGCTACTCTCCTCACTGACAGCTCCAGCCTGCTGATGCGCAGCACGTTTCGGCGTCAGTTTGTCAGTTACGCCACGCCGGTGACCCGAAGAACCGGAGGAGTGGCGGCGTCCACGCACTCCGGGCTGCCGCCGCCACAGTAGGTCCAACGACGGCCGGAAGCGGCGTCCCAACACGCCTGACTCCACCTGCCGTGGACCTGCTGCGTGAGGGGAACACCGTCAGCTGTGACTCACAGCCACAGGCGGCGCACTGCCCCCAAACTGTCGGGTCCATGACCGGAGCCGCTCGGGTCCATGTCCGGAGCGGCTCGGGTCCATGACCGGAGCCGCTCGGGTCCATGACCGGAGCCCAGGAGTTGCACAAACAGCTCGCTTCCACGTTACATAACGTGAAACGGCCGTCCGCGGACTGCCAGGCCCTGACTTACACACAGTAGCCGAACTAGGACAAAATAAAAGAAGAGTGACTTACTGGGAAGCCTTCAGTGTTAGCAGACAACGCGGACAGGGCAAGGTTGTACTCCAACTCAGCGAGGCGCTCGGCTAAAACCACCGTTAGCGAGCGAAGGCGGAGCGCTGCCGGCCGGGAGCGGACAGCAGGCAGCGGGTCACTCTCCGGCCACACGGAGCGCGTCCGTCTCTACACGAAACACGCGGAAACATCGCAGGACAAACGGCTCAGTGCTGAACTCGGACAGCTTACGGTTGTGTGTCGTAGCATTGCAAATACCCACTTCCTAACTGCGTTGAACTTCCGTCGAACGCTTACGGTCACATGACCAATACAAACTGTCGTGGTGCGTTGAAGTGAGCCGATAAATGTTGTATTTCCTCCTACCGCTAAAAAGCTAACGTGGAGGTAGAGAGCTGGTGGTTTTTGTCACTGTCCGCAGACAGACAGACAGACAGACAGACTGCTTTGGTGCCATTTACTATGATGACCTCATATGACGCCACAAAACAAACAAACACGTGTTTTATTTTCATTTTCACTCAGACATGGAGGACAACACACGTCAAATAATTTCGTCATTAATAATACATTAAAGAATTGGAAAAACCATGGAGGCAACCTCCACAGAGCCAATTTAT
>JAQLOL010014180.1:0-12376 GCA_029783665.1 Naso thynnoides
AGTGAGGAATAATCGGACAATACTGGGATCTACAAGTTTTTAGAGGTACATTGGTATAGATTATATCCTGGAGCCTATGAGGGCCCACCAGCTTCTCCTCTAAAGGACGCCAGGCAACTTGAGCGTCAGAGTTAAGCCAAATAAACAACGCATGAAGAGTAAAAGACCATGAGTAGAATTTGAAATTAGGGAGACCTATTCCACCCGAGCTCTTTGTTCTTTGCAAAATAGACATTTTAATACGAGGGCCCTTTCCATTCCAAACATAGTGTGTAACTAATTTATGCAATTTATCCCAGTAACCTGTCGGAGGAGGTAATGGAAGCATATAACTACAAAAATTGACCCGAGGTAAAATGTTCATCTTAATAACCGAAATGTGTGCCTGGAAAGTATTAGGCATGGCAGCCCACCGATTTAAATCTGCTTCCACTTGTCTAAGTACAAAGTTAAAATTGTGCGAGGCAGTGGCTTGCAGAGAGGGGAAAATGGAAATGCCCAAATACTTAAAATTTTGAACCACTGGAATATTAGGAGGAGGTACTGCCTCTCTCATTGCACCATTCAATGGGAGGAGAACTGATTTTGACCAATTGATTTTGAATCCAGATATTTCACCAAAATTATTAAAAAATAGACAGAATATTAGGGATAGAATGTGTGGTGTCCCCCAGAAAGAGCAAAATATCGTCCGCATAAAGTGGCACTTTGTTTTACATCCTTTTTTTGTGTGTTTTTTCCTCCTAGACTCTATTTTATATTTCTGGGTTGTAACAAGTGGGGGCTCGTCCGTGATCGTGAACTGCCTTTTTCAGTGCCAAGTTCTTTATTTTCATAGCCTTTGTTTCCAAATTTGATGATGGCGCAGTCTGTGCTTGCACAATTTATCGAAAATCCTTCGCTTGTGCTTCTCACTAACTGTCTTAAGGATTATTATTTTGCAATTGCGGCCCACTATAATATTCAGGTGTCAAAGCAACTGTTAAAAGATGAGCTGAGAGCTCTAGTCATCAGTGAGCTGGTTAAACTGGGGGTGTTTGTCGTTGAGGAACCTGTTAAATTAGATGCAGCTGGTCCAGCGGCCTCTTCAGTGTCTGCTTCTCCTCCTGGTGTTTTAGGCGCTCACGAGTTGGGTAGCCTGCATGGTGAGACTAAGGGTGAGTTTGAGGACAAAGTAACTGTGGGTGATGAATTGCAAGCTGAGTTACAGCCTAAAACACCGTTTACTCTGCCTAAGTTCAAACCCCTCTCATCTGATGAGTCCCCGGACTTAAGAGACTATGCCCGCGTGAAAGTCCGCCTTTGCTTGCCTCAGGATGGAGGCTGAGGAGAGAGAAAGAGAGAGTATTAACTCCGCCTGCAAGTCAAAAAACAGGAATTATAGGCGGATACAGCTGTCAAGTTACGTCAACTCGAGCTTGATTCACAAAGACAGGCCTCTACGATAGCCACGCCCCTTGTTTCTGCCGACTCACTGCCTCCAGTAGATATTAGTAAATATGTTGCTCTGGTGCTTGGATTTAGAGAGGCTGAAGTGGATTTCTTTTTCAAAACATTTGAACGTTTAGCAACAGCTCTAAAGTGGCCCCTAGATATCTGGCCCCTGCTGTTGCAGTGCAAATTGCATGGCAAAGCCCAGGAAGTTGTGTCTGCTCTTTCTCTGGAGGACAGTCTGGATTATGCCAAAGTAAAAGCCGCTGTTCTGCGTGCTTACCAACTAGTACCTGAAGCATAACGACAGAAATTTAGAGCCCACCAGAAAAACACAACCCAGACATATGTAGAGTTTGCTAGGGACAAAGGGAATCTTTTTGATCGCTGGTTGACATCATGTGGGGTGACTACTTTTACTGCTCTCCGTGAGCTCACGCTTGTAGAGGAGATCAAGAAGAGTTTGCCAGAGCGCATGTTGGTTCACTTGAATGAACAAAGGATCACTACTTTGTCCGCTGCTGCCGTTATGGCCGACGAATACGTGCTTACTCATCGGGTTGCTTTTCCTGTGTCTTCTCTCTCGGACCGGCCTCGCCCGGCCCCTGTTACACTGAATTACACGGACAAAGCGTCAGTTACGCGTAAGGAAGAGCGAGAGTGTTTTTACTGCCATAAAACTGGTCATCTCATTTCAAACTGCCTGGCGTTAAAACGCAAAGAACAGACTCAGCCGGCACCGACAGCGTCTGGAGGACGGCCCAAAGGCGTTGGCTTAATTAAATCCGGTCTGAGCGAAGAGCTTCCTACTCGGGAGGAAGAAGAGCGTGTAGATCCTTGCTTTAAGCCATTTATTTCAGAGGGTTGGGTGTTACTAACTGGTAGCCAAGACGATCAGCGTTCAATTCAGATTTTGAGAGACACTGCCTGTTGACAGTCTGTTATACTGGCCAACACACTTCCTTTTTCAGCTAAATCAGCTTGTGGTTACAGTACCGTCCTGCAGGGCGTAGAGATGGGATTTCTTCCCCGGCCACTGCATTGTGTACACTTGCGCTCCAAGCTTGTGAGTGGTGTTTTTTCTGTAGCTGTGTGTCCAGCTTTGCCTATCCGCGGAATCTCCATGTTGTTGGGGAATGACATAGCTGAAGGGAAAGTCGAACCTGTTCTGGAAGTGTTAGACACTGTGCCTGAACTTTGTGAGCCCCCTGTTATGCAGCCTCGGTTGTTTCCCTCATGCGTAATTACGTGCGCTCAGGTTGCAAAACTAGCTGCAGGGTCTATGAAGCAAGCCGATGTGGATTTATCAGATAGTGTGTTAGCGCAGACGTTCTCTGAGAAACCCGATCTGGTAAAATCTGAGGTGGAAGAGTCCCCTTCGCCTCCCAAATTTGTTCAGGTAAGCAATCTCACTGTCTCCTCTCCGGTTACCTCTTGGTTACCTGTGACGCGTGAGCGTCTCGCTGCTGTGCAGAAGGCTGATAAAAGTCTCCAGAAATGCTTTGCTGCTGTGATGAGTACAGGTAAAAACTCTGATATTCCCTATTATTATATCGACGATGGCATTCTCATGCGGAAGTGGTCTCCTCTGGCTGAAAAAGCTGATTGGAGTGTTGTGGCACAGATTGTCGTCCCCGCCTGCTATCGTGAGCATGTTTTACTTTTGGCTCACGAGAGCAGATGGGCCAGTCATCTGGGTGTCCACAAGACTTACAGTCTTGTGTTGAAGCACTTTTTCTGGCCAGGGTTGAAGTCTGATGTTACTGCTCACTGTCGAACCTGTCATGTCTGTCAGCTAGCAGGAAAGCCCAATCAGATCATCCCGCCGGCTCTGCTGCATCCAATACCCGCTGTGGGGGTTCCTTTTGAACGCGTTATAGTCGACTGTGTTGGTCCACTGCCCATAACAAAGTCAGGTAACCAGTATTTGCTTACCATCATCTGTGCCTCCACTCGCTTTCCTGAGGCCGTGCCACTGAGTAGCATCACTGGTAGAGCTGTTGTCCGTGCGCTCACTAAGTTTTTCTCTACTTTTGGTATGCCAAAGACGGTACAAACCGACCAAGGCACAAACTTTAAATCCAAGCTGTTCGCACCGGTCCTTATAACTCTCGATATACAGCATGTGGTATCCAGCGCATATCATCCAGAGTCACAGGGTGTGTTGGAGCGCTGGCACCAAACTTTAAAATCTATGCTGTGCAAATACTGCCTTGAGACACACAAAGCTGGGATGAAGGCATCCCTTTTGTTCTGTTCGCGGCTCGAGAAGCTGTTCAAGATTCGTTAGGGTTTAGTCTGGCCGAGCTCGTTTTTGGACACACTTTACGCGGTCCCATGCAGGCCCTAAAGGAACAGTTTCTGTCCACTGAAACTCCAGAGAGTAATGTTTTGGATTATGTGTGTGAATTTCGTTAACGGTTACACCACGCTCGCGCTGTCGCTAAAGATGCCTTTGCATCCTCCCAATTGGAGATGAAAAGGCATTTTGATCGATCTGCTGTGCGCCGTACGTTTGAGAGTGGTGATAAAGTTCTTGTACTTTTGCCTATTCCTGGTTCGCCTCTCTCTGCGCGTTTCTCAGGCCCGTACTGTGTTCAACAAGCTCTAAATGAGACTGACTATGTGGTGCGGACACCTGACAGGCGCCGTAAAACTCGCGTGTGCCACGTAAACATGTTAAAACCTTATCATTCTCGTGTCGTGTCACCTGATGCAGTAGAACCTAAATGTGCTGCTGCTGCTGCTGTTGTTACCCCGGTGCGTTGGGAGGACGAGGATGGGTTGCCCGTGAGCACTCCCTCACTAACCCCTCGTTTGCCAAACTCTGCCATGCTCCAGTTACTGCCTGATAGTCTTCCCCATTTAGATGACAATCAACAGCGTGAACTTGTAGCTCTTGTCTCTGAGTATCCCTGTTTCTTTGGAGACGTGCCCTCTCGAACCACCGTGCCTTCTCATGACATTAATGTGGACAACGCGCGTCCTATTAAACAGCCCCTGTACCGCGTTAATCCCGAGAAACGTGAACTAATGAGGAAAGAGTGTGAATATTTGTTAGAGAATGGCCTGGCAAAACCCAGTTCCTCGGCGTGGAGCTCCCCGTGTTTGCTAGAAGGAAAGCCGGACGGCACTCCCTGATTTATCACGGATTTTCGGAAGGTAAATGCCCATAACTGTGCTCAACTCGTATCCGCTGCCACGGATGGAAGATTGTGTAGATACCCTCGGTGCTGCAACCTACGTAAGCAAACTAGATCTGCTAAAAGGGTACTAGCAGGTGCCACTAACAGAACGCGCGTCCGAGGTGTCTGCATTTGTGACCCCTGATCATTTCCTCCAGTACACAGTGATGGCCTTTGGTATGTGTAATGCCCCAGCAACCTTTCAGCGGCTTGTGAACTCGGTTCTGTCAGGTGTGACCCACTGTAATGCGTATTTGGATGATCTGATTGTGTATTCTTCGTCCTGGTTGGAACATCTAGATAGTCTGAAAGAGGTTTTCTCTCTGGAAATTTAACAATCATCAAGTAAGTAAGTATTCTACTATTGAAAAAGAAACGCTGGCGTTGTTGTGGGCTCTGCAACATTTTGAGGTCTATGTTGGTTCCTCCCATCTGCCGTTAGTCATTTACACTGACCATAACCCTCTCGTCTTCCTTTCGGGCATGTATAATCACAACCAACGGCTCATGCGATGGGCTTTGATGGTGCAGGACCGAAACTTAGTGATTAAGCATAGGAAAGGAACTGATAACATTGTAGCTGACGCTTTGTCTAGAAAATAAAGGTAACTTGATTTGTTGTACTGAAACGTGTGTTTCGTACTTGGGTGGGGAGGTGTTATGGGCTCCAGGTTGTGTGTGTTTTGTTTTTTTTTGTGCTGTGTTCCTTGGGGAGGGGTTTTCCCCGTGACGTCATCAGCTCCTCCCGGGAATCCCTCGCTGCGCCCTGCCTCTGCCTCCTCTGGTGTCACAGGTGTGGATGATCATCTCATCAGCGGGTCCTGCCATACGAGGCAACATAAAAGGGCTGTCATCACTCCACTCCGATGCGATCTGTACTCAGATACACCAGCTTTGTACTCCTGTGACTTTGTGTCGTGAAAGTTGTGTGAGACGTTTGATTCAGCCAGGCTAGGCTTAGTTTTGTTTCCGCCGTCACTTGTATTAGTCACTTAGCAGTGGTCTCTCTAAGTGTACTTTGGTTTGGTCAGGTAAGTTAGAGTAGGTAAGTCAGGTAAGGTATTTATTTATTATTTTCTTTCCCAATCCGTGTATTTTCATAACCGTAGAGCACGGATTGTGATAGGTAAGTTTAGGTAAGTAAAACCGGGGGGGAATCAGACAGACAGAGAGTGGTTTTGTTTGTTTTTTTTTCTTTTCTTTGAGGGCCACTGATCTGCCTGGTCTCCTTGGTCTCCGCAAAAACCTGACTACTATTGTATTTTTATTATTGTAGAGTCTCGTGTAAAAATAAACGACTCATTAGCCGACTTGGCACTTTGTTGTTACATCCTGTTTTTTGTGTGTTTTTCCTCCTAGACTCTATTTTATATTTCTGGGTTGTAACAAATTTGTAACAAGCTGCACTTTAGGTTCACTTAGCTTACTTGAACCAAAATATTCACTGTACACATTCTCAGGCAGTATAGAAACACCAGCACCTGTGTCAACAAGTAACTTAACAGTACATGCCTGTGCAGTAGTAGGTGCAGCAATAGTAGCAGCACACATTAGCTTAGCTGTTTCAGTAGTAGCACACATTTCGACAGTTAAGACAGTAACTTTAGGCACAGTCACTTAATTTACAGACTTCTTTTATGATTTATACATTCTAGAAAAATGTCCCATATTCCCATGTTTTACATTTGCAGTCTTTTGCAGGGCAGGATTTATTGTTGGCTAGGTGTTCAGCAGATCCACATCGATAGCATGTGTGCATTGCATCCGTTTTCTGAATGGCTTTGTGTTTTGTTTTTGCATGTCTTCTTTTGCGCTTGGACTGTAGCAACTTGCTTTGTGTCACTATCAGCAATGACTTTGGCATCAGCTATGGCAGCTTCTGTAAGTCTAGCTATTTCCAAAACTCTATCAAGTATGAGATCCTCTTCCATTAACAATCTCTCATGTATACGAGCATTGTTTGTCTTTTCTATGATCTGATCACGCAGCATTTCATTCTCCATATTTCCAAACTTACACGGCTTCACGAGCTCACGTAATGCTGCTACATAGTGATCCGTTGACTCACCTACAGCTTGGGCTCATTGCCTAAAGCGGTATCTCTCGGCGACAACATTTAGTTTGGGGGAGAAGTATGTTTCCTAAGCCAGGACAGATCCATCACAAGTATCAGCCGTGAGTGGTAAGATGCTGTAGATCCATTGTCCCTCTGTTCCCAAGCAGTGAACAAGCAAAGCTCTCTTTCTGTTGGCAGAAAACTCACTTCCCCCGATAGCTAGCAAGTAATTGTTAAACAAATTTTTCCACGCAGCAAACGTCATTTTTGGTTCACCTGAGCACTCCAGGAACACAGCAGGAGGTTGCAAGGAAAGCAAAGCCATCTTTTTGTCACCACTGCTCTCATCGCCTCTTGTGTGGTTGTTGGTTCAGTAAATATTAACTACACGCACAAAGTACAGGAACAGGGGATGACATTTTTTCTCAGCTCTTCTCCTGTCAGACACACAGCTCTTCTTTACAGGCGTCACTCAGTACACTCGATTACATTTGCCAGTAGTGCCACCTAGAGGTCTCTCACATAAATAGCATTAACAGAACATTATGCATATGGACACAACATGGCTGTGCCTCAACATTGGTCATTTAACATAGTGTGAGAACTGACCATGCATGTGCAAACCTACAGAACAACTGCTGTGTGCAGGCAGTGGCACAGATAGGTTCAGGAAAGGTTTAAGGGAACAAATTGTGGCAAATAGGTGATGGACATTTAAAAAACAATAGATTAGTCTCATTATAGTATGAATTGTGATTAGGAAGAAATGATGAATAGATACAACTGTCATCTCAACATTTCTTTTAAGCCATTCTGCCCACCTTGACTGCAAATCAGCGGGTCAAGGGTTAGTTTTAGTGGAGACTGATTAGGCATCATAGTAAATAAAATCTTTGAAGCTGTCTTTGCTCCAGAGGCCTGGAAGCCATGACCTCATGTTCTGCCTGTTTATTATCTGAGATTGAGTCTCTATGAACTCTTGCCAAATCAGTTTGGCACCCTAACCCCTTCAGTGACTGTGGTTCTGTCCTTCTGCTTGCCTGCAAAGGTCAGATGAATTAGCACATACCTTTCAACTCCAAAAGGTTACAAGTCATGGCCTCAATGCTATTTTCAGTAGCATGCATTGCTGCCATTGTGATGAGGACACTTTAAAAACAAGAGCACATACGATGACAATTGTGACATTGGCAACAGTCAGTAGCTAATTAAATAAAACAACAACAACACAAACATTATGGAAAACAATACAGGAAGCAGACTATTATCCAATGACATCAGTGACCATTTATCTGTTTTTATTGTTTATTATTGTAGTTATAGCAAACTCAAGAGCAACAGTCAATTCAAATACAAAAGAATGAGAACTGAAGAAAATATAAGTAAATTTATAAATGATTGCTGAAACAGAGGTGGAGGGTAGTATATGAGGAAGAAGATGTTGACAAAGCATACAATGGAGTTTTAAGTATTTTTAAATCACTGTATGACAAGAACTGTCCTGTGAACAATAAAAGGATAGCCATCTGCTGTGGTGGATGGGGGTGCAGTCGTACGTGCAAAGGGTGTAGAGCAGGGGGCTCGGCACACAGCCCTGTGGGAAGCCGGTGCTGAAGCTGAGGGCCGTGGATGTGTGATGGCCCACTCTAACCCTCTGGCTGCAACCAGGCAGGAAGCTGTTTATCCACCTGCAGGTGGAGTGCGGAAGTCCCAGGTCCCCCAGTTTGTCCACCAGTTTGTGGGGGAGGATGGTGTTGAATGCAGAGCTGTAGTCTAAGAAGAGTATCTGCACGTAGCTCCTTTGCTGCTCCAGGTGGGACAGTCCAGCATGGAGGGCTGTGGCTACGGCATCCTCAGTAGATCTGTTATTCTATATGCTGTTCTCTATAAGCAAACTGGTGGGGGTTAAAACTGTGAGGTAGGAGTGATGTGATGTGACCCTGGACCAGTTTTTCTAAACATTTCACCACTGGAGTGAGTGTGACTGGCCGGTAGTCGTTGAGGCTGGAAATGTGGCAAATTTACACCACTCGGTGTTGATGATCTTGGAAAAGTGGTTCATAGTCTTATCTGTTCCACGTCTTCCCTTGATCCCATCCCAACAACTTTAAAAAAGAATGTTTTTAACTGTTTATCTAAAGATATTTTAACTATTGTAAACACTTTACAATCTGGCATATTTCCCAGATCACTAAAATCTTCAATGGTCAAACCACTTCTAAAGAAGCCTACCTTAGATCCCTCTTGTATTAATAACTACAGACCAATCTCAAACCTCCCGCTTTCAAGCAAAATTATTGAAAAAATTGCACACAAGCAGTTGAGCGACAACCTGAAAGCCAACAACATTCAGGATCCCTACCAGTCCGGTTTTTGCCCCAACCAAGTACATAAATGGCCTTGGTCAAAGTTATTAATGATTTAAGAATAAATATTGATAATGGTACAGTTTCATTTTATTACTATTGGATCTAAGTGTCACTATCGACCATGGTATTTTAATAGAGAAGCTTGATAGAAGGGTTGGCTTATCTGGGTCAGTGCTGAACTGGTTTTTATTGTCTGTCTTGGAAATTTTAGCTCTAAAAATGTTTCAATCTCATTTGGTGTTCCCCAGGGGTCAATTTTAGGCCCGTTATTGTTCAACCTGTGCATGCTGCCTCTGGTCAACTTCTCAAGAAACACAAGGTATGTCGCCATAATTACACTGACGACACACAGCTGTACATTTCACTGACCCCTGATAACCTGAGTCCTGTTGAAACACTTGAAGAATGTATCGAGGACATCAAAAACTGGATGTTGCAGACTATTTTACAGTTAAACAGGAACAAGACTGAAATCATGGTTACTGGGGCAAAGGCACAGAGACAGGAAATACCTTTTAAATAGTGGCAGTTGTCTCTGGAAAGCGTAACACAGGCCAGAAATCTTGGTGTCATCCTCAATTCTGACCAGACTTCCCGGAGCCACATTAGCAGCATATTCAAAACTGTTTTTTATCATTTGAGAAATATTAAAAAGATAAGGAGTCTTTTATTTCAAGATGATGCTGAAAGGCTCATCCATGCATTTATTTTTTTTCGGTTACACTACTGTAACGCACTGCTCATGAGAATACCCAAAAAGCATCTTGAGCTGAGTTTTAACAAGAAAAGCAAAATATGACCATATAACACCTGTGTTGAGGTTTGTGAGTCAATTTTAAAATTTTTAACATGGTTTTTAAAGCCCTACATGGTCTAGCACTCCAGTATCTGTATCATGCTTGTAAGCTACAACCCGGCCAGACCCCTTAGGTTATCTGGAACAGACTGTCTGGTTATTCCCCGTGTCTACATGAAAATTGGTGAGGCTGCTTGTAGCTTTTACCCTCCAAGTCAATGGAATAACCTACCTAATCATGTTAGGTGTGCTCCAACGTCAGTCTTTTAAAACTAAGCTCAAAACATTCCTTTTCAGTAGTCTAGTTTTATCTTTGGTTTATCTATGTTTTATCTTTTTTACTGGTCCATTGCTGGTTTTAATTATCATTTTGTTTTTTTTCTTACTTTTTTGGTTTTAATCTTTTAAATGAAATTACTGTTTTTTGATTGGTCTCAATTGTTTTAACTCATTTTATTCCAACTTTCTGAATGGTTTTGAAATGACATATTATGGTTTTATTTGCGTTTACTTCTATATTGCTTTTTATGGCTACAACCTTTGTGGTGCTTATGCTATGTAAAGCACATTGTGCTTCTACCTGGAATGAGATGCGCTATAAATAAAGTTTTGCTTGCTTGCTTGATCTGCTATGTTTAGTCTGTTGTGATCAGGGCTCGATTGGTCATATCTGTTGTTGTTGCTATAAGCAGCACTAAGGCCGTATTCAGACCCAATCTGGCGAAACACCGCAGGTCTGTGGCAGGTTTGTCTGGCAGTGGAAGGGTCACATAATTAACATAACCGACCCCATTCTGTGATGTCAAGTTAGGGTTAGGTGACTTTACTGTTAGCATTTACCCACTAGCCACTATGGTAGTTGAACAACAACAGTTAATGTTACCAACCTGAAATGCCAACTTGAACGACAACACAATGCCACGTGACTCCACGTCTGTTAGTATCCTTGTAATCCCTGCAGGAGGGATTGTATAGCTCAGGACAGGTCATAACTGCCACGATGAGTCGGTCCTCCATCACACCAATGCTAAAAGCTGCTGCTCCATGTCCATGGTAAACAATTACTTCATGTTTCCTCTGTCTTTTCTGGTCAATCAATGGCAGACACCCCTTGTACGTGATTGGATAGCGGAGTGTGACGTTGTGCTGCGTTCCTCCAAAAATTGAACAGGTCTCAACTTTTTTGCTGCATCTGGCTGTGTTTTTTTCGGGCAGCCGCTGCAGCGGTTCCAGCACTCCAAAATGGACGGGCCTCATTAAGATGAATGGAAAGAGCTCCGTTTTTGATGGTTTGCCGGATTTGGTCTGAATACGGCCTGAAGCTCCTTCAGTCCTGTCTCCATGTCTTATTGACATTAAGTTGTAAGTGTCATGTTAAACACTCACCCTGCATTTAGGAGTCAGATCACACCATAATAGTGTCCCAGTATAATACAATATTGTCAAGAATATGTATTTATTCCTCCACTTTAGCTTTCTTGTCCTAAGTTGTGTCTCTTGTATACATGTCTATGATTGGAGGCTGCATCACTTCCTGATTTCCCAAACTACAGGCTGAGGAGGAGAGTGTATCTGCACATTTAAAAAATTCAACTTGTTACTTAACTTGACTTTGACAGCCCTAATATTGATTTGTATAAGATTATACAGCAGTTAGTTCCAACTTTTGTACAAAAGCAATATCACACTCGAGGTTGCGTGGTTGTACTAAATATCATCTCTACTGTGATGATGTTTAGCACTTGGCCTGTGGCCTTGGCAACTGCATTATACCAATGATGATATTCAGTACTTGCTCCTCTTGTGGGATATTACTTAAATAATATAATAATATCACAATACTGTGACAAAGTGGGTGAGACGCACCATTTGTCCCTTTACATTTTATTTATCTTTGTGTGAACATGATTGTGTAGTTTTGTTTATTCATTATTCCATCTCTGTATGCAGACACAGCCTATCCTGGGTTTGGTTTGAGTTTTCTTTTTATGTTTAAGTACAGATCATTTACATCAACATTTTTTTGATAGAACAAACACAGACAAGTAATGTTAAGTTATATGAGTTTATTGGTTCAATTTAGTTTATTGGTTAATGATCCTTTCTTTCAAATAAGTTGTTTTAAGTTGCTTATACTCACCGTGTGGTCCAGGGGCAAAAGGAGGGGAAGTGTTTTACTTCCTGCTTTTATATCCTGGAGGGCATCATCAGTGAGGTCATCAGGTGATACCATCTGTGTGGACATATGGATTGTGTTGGAGTGTGAAATGTGTATGGTTTTGATATAATTCGATGTATTTGATGACAGATGTGTGTGTGTTTGAGAAGACTATGTGAATGTCCATTGTGTGATGAAGTGAAGATTAATAATATGGATGTTTACCTGTTCCCAGAGGAAATGAGTCTCCCCTGCTGTGTGGTTGAGCCCAGGTGGATCCCTGTCTTTGGCTCCCAGCATGCAAGGGCAGTCAGTTGATTGTGTGGTGTCAGAGAGAGAGGACACCAGGTGTGCAGGAGAGTGCGCCTTCAGTCATTTTCT
>JAQLOL010014181.1:0-12362 GCA_029783665.1 Naso thynnoides
ATCACAGCAGTGCGTTGCTGTGAGGCGCGTTGCTGTGCAGTGCGTTGCTGTGCAGTGAGTTGCTGTGCAGAGAGTTGCTGCGCAGTGCGTTGCTGTGCAGCGAGTTGCTGTGCAGCGAGTTGCTGTGCAGCGAGTTGCTGTGCAGTGAGTTGCTGTGCAGTGCGTTGCTGTGCAGTGTGTTGCTGTGCAGTGCGTTGCTGTGCAGAGAGTTGCTGTGCAGAGAGTTGCTGTGCAGTGCATTGCTGTGCAGTGCGTTGCTGTGCAGTGCGTTGCTGTGCAGCGAGTTGCTGTGCAGTGAGTTGCTGTGCAGTGAGTTGCTGTGCAGTGCGTTGCTGTGCAGCAAGTTGCTGTGCAGCGCGTTGCTGTGCAGTACATTCAAATGATCTTGGTGCCCGGCCTGTAGCTTACAAACAGCAAACACACAACAACACACACTCTGACTGAACGTCTTCTCAGTTTGGAATAAAGAGAAAAACAGAATTTTGCAATAGATTTAAATAAATTGGACTAAATTTTTAATGTATTATTCATTCATTCATTTTGCAGCAGGAGTTCGGAGGTATGAGGATTTGTGAAAAACTTTCTAAAATTGGAAAATGATTTCCTGAGTGATCTGCACTCAGTTTAAAGTTTTGTTTTATTTACAAATCTGAGTGCAATTAGTTGTATGTGTACAAACATAACTCCAGCAAAATCTGCCACATCGTCATAATATTTTTTTCTTTTTCATCTTTATGGAGCCACAGATTGTGTACGAGGCCGACTCATTGCCACCAGAGAAGGACGTGTGAGTTTTGGATGGAGTGCGAAGGACTGTGTGCCAAATCAGAATTTCATTTGTACAAAAATGACAATAAACTTTCCTTAATTTCCTTGATTCCTTTAAGACTAACTTGGCCAATAAAGATGATACTGGCTGTATTTTTGTTTTCAGACTGGAATGTGATCACTACAGCAAAATCCTCACATGTACAAAAAAAAAAGCCCCCGACTTCATGAAAAGGAGTAGTTTGCATGCATGTGTGTGTGTGTGTGTGTGTGTGCGGAGTTGTGCTGCCTCAAAGGCATGCAGATGGAAGCTGCAGGCTGGGGCAGGTGGCAGCGCGGACAGGCTCTTTTATTGAAAACACCACACATAAAACCAGCATGCTAATACTTTTATAGTCATGTCGATCAGAGAAAACACGAGAAAGGAGAGATACTGTCAGCTCGTGTGTGTGTGTATGCGTGTGTCTGACATTCACAAACATGTTTAAACACAGTGCAGATGTTTGGAGGCAGGAGAAACTACTCGTCTGTCACAGGGACTGTAAATGTGAAAGATCCAGACGGTGAAAAGAGACTTTTATCATTCCAGCATCACGCTTCATCACTGCATTCTTTACTTGGCACGGTGCAACAAGGTGGCAGAAAGGTGAGCTGGGCTGCAAACTGATAAATCAGCGCAAAGCTGAGGAAAGTTTTTGGGAGATTGTTGTGTGTTTGTAAGGTGGAATTTACCAACACACACATAAGTACAACACATTCCACAAGAGTCTGAGACGTTGGTGTTGCTTCTTCTTGGGAAACACATGGAGGTTTCTGGTTCTAACACTGACCTGATCATGTCATGTTTTCTTCAGGAAGACTCAGACTGGGAGAGTCATAAACTAGATAACTACATTCAGTCAGCACATTTAAACAACGTTAGAGAAAATCGATTTATTGTGGTAGTGTAACTAAAACCTGACTTTGCAGTCTGCACCTAATCAACAGTCCCCGCAGCGTCTTTGACCTGGAACTGAAACAGCATAAATCTGTAGAAAATAAACGGTACGAAAACAAAAATCCCATAAGCACAAGAGGAAGCATGCATCGAATTGGTACCAAATATAAAGCGCAGTCATGAGGTGTTCAGCATTTTAAAGTCGTCCATGTTTTCAGTGTTCAACGTGGAATCAGCTCGCTGCTTGCTAACTTGTTTGTAGCTGGTTTGGCTAACAGGAAGAAGGTCCGATAACAACCAGCTGAACGGGGCACATCGCCGCCTACTGCAGGGCAAACGGACAATAAATCGATTCTCCCTCATCGCTTGTATCCTGGGACAAGGACAGTCGTCCAGTTAAATGACGTAATCGAGCTTTAACTGTAGCTCGACTTCACTGTGCATGTGAACGTCCTGACTGAAGGATGCCGAAGGCTTGAAGAGCAAAATTCAGATACATAAACAAATAAATAAATTCTGGACTTCGTGTCACAGAGACGGCAGACAGTCAGAAGGCAACATGTCTCCAGTGGGTCCACTACAGTGAGCACAGCATCACCTCAAAGCTGTGTACTGTGGACCCACGACCGCTCTGCAAGTTTCAGCTCTGACCGCATCATTAAGTTTCTTGATGATAAATGTGTGCACGCCACACACAACCTAACTCTTTATCACTGACCCACATTTACCCCATTTGTTAGTGTGCCTGATGTGCAAAGCATATACATAGAAACATGATTAACACTGACACCAAACAGACAAAAAATCCGGGACTTTAAGTGGATAAACGGGCGTTGCCGTATCTGCTACGGGTTTACGTTTTACGTACGTTTTTACGTTTGAAGCATCGAGAGATTTCTGGTCCATTTCAGAGTTTATAATGGGTGCACATAACGTGAGCTAGAGAGGGTGATGATGGAACATAATCTAAACATCTCAGAAATGACTCGCTGGCAGTCCCACAACTTTGGCCCCACGTACATACAAACCCCATAATAGGCGCTCACTGAGGCTCAGAGCAACAAGAGTTCACCAAATTCTCCCATAAGCAGCCATTATAACTGAGGCTTGTAATTTCTGGAAAAAAGCAGGTGGGACCGCTGTGTCTCTTGCTCCAGCTGCCACATTTTTTAAAGTTATCCACACAAAAATTATATCACTTTGTTTAACAAATCCTTGGCTCACTAAAAATGGGGTGTGCACACAGCTATTGATTTGTCAGGCGAAGTGCAAAACATTATTTTGTTTATTTCACCTAATGGCAATTAGAGGAAATCTGAACCCAAGTCTTAACCCCGAACATGTAGCACAGAAACAATTTAAGACCTCTGTGTGGGAACTGCACTGTATTTGTGCTAAAATGTTACATATCGTATCTTTTACCATTGTTAATACGATACTGACAAACAATAGATCTAATTTTGTGCCAAGTGGGACTTCATTCAGTTTATTCTCCTGAGACACTGAACGCAATACTCTTCAAGTCCCTCCATCAATTTTCACATCACTACAAGTCACCAAGAACAAATTAGCATCTGTTCATGTTTACAATCACATCACCTTTAAAGTTCACTCCAACTCCAGTGAGAAATGTCTCTGGAGAGCCTGCAGCAGTTTGTATGGTGACGAGGGGAACATTCAAAGCTGGGATGCCAGTGAGCTCTACTCCTGCAGGACGGCCGAGCTTCGCTCAGCTGCTGCTGGCACAGTCAGTGTGTTGTCACTTTACTTGTGTTTTGTTTTTTCTTTTTTGTTTGTTTGCTTTAAGACGAGTCAACCAAGTCTAGATTTTGTCACTCAGTCCATAGGGGATTTTTCTACGTTTTTAGGCATGTAAACAACGAATCGTAGTTGATCCTAGATTTGGGTCTTTGGGACTATCACTACTGCAGTCTCAATTTTGGTATTGATAATGGTCAAATGTTTTATTATAGATCTCAAAAGCATTTAGGTTGTAATGAAGTCATTTCAATTTCAGTTTTACTCTGACCCAGTAACATATGTAGTCCTTCTGATGCCGCTTCAGTAATCTCACGAGTGTTCCCTTCAAAATGAAAGAAACAAGAAGAAATGACGCCGCCACAGTTTATATGATCTAATCTTGTAGAATGAAAGCCTGGAGCCATGCATGGTTCCAGGCTGGGACTGGGCCCACTCATTGGTTTCTGGGTTTCTGGGATGGTGGTCAGCTGAGGTCCAACTGTGCATTTATGCCCAGGAGGCCCTAAAGGAGGAATCCGGCCATGCCTGGATGGCTAAAAATCTTCACAACCACAGCGATCCTAAGGTGTGATTGTAAAAGTGTCTTTTTTATGTGACCTCTAAGAATGTTTATGGACCGTTATCTGTGCCAGAATTCAGAAATATCAATGCTTCAGTAAACCATGCTGCTTATGGTAGAATTTGTTTTACGTATTATTTGCATTTTCTAATGCAAAAATTGTAATTGAGAGGAAACGGCGTTAGTTTGACAATAAATTTTTATTATAGTTATTGAGTTTTTACTGTAACATAATGTCTTTTCAGAAATAATGACAGGTTTACCTGGTTTATTTTAAGTATTATGAAGTCCACTTTGTGGAAACAGCTGATTTCTGGGTCTCAGTCTCAACTCGTCAGTATCTGACGAACTGAGTAAGCCAGCTCGTCGAGTCGGTCGAACCACTGACCCAAAGCGTCAGTATTTGACGAGTTGGGAATCTTGTGAATAGCGCCTTAAAGCGAGTGTACTTTGTCCTCACCAGACCACTAGTGAAAGAATCTGTCTTTTTCATCTTTGTGTCCAGAACAAAGAGAAGTCCTGGTTGTGTTTTATCTCAGCAAAGCACGAAGACTGAAAGCACAACTTTAAACCTCTGCCCTGATGTTTTAACTTGGACATGCTTTTTTGTCGGCCTTGTCATGCAAACCAATGACCTGAAGGTCTTACATAATTCTGCACATGGACCCTGATTTGTCATGGTTGCTACACACGCAAACACATGCACCCACAGCCAGGGATCGTTTCTCCACAGCAGAAATGGGACAAGAGAGCGGGTTACAGGCTTTGTAACATGCCATCATGTGCCTCCAGGACAAGAGAACATGTCTCACGGTTATTCGGAGGCTGTTTGGTTGGATACATTTGGTATCTTGTTACCCTGAAGACACCGGGGGTCTGACGTTGTTTCATAAACAGCATGAGAGACTGACAACCCCCTAGGAAGACCGGAGAGGAAATATGAGATGGCCGCCGAAACAAACATGTTGTGAACCTTGCTGAGCACACGTGCCGATGTATAACACTAACCCTTGGTACCACATGTTGAATCAAAACACTGTGAAAGAACAAAAAAACTCTGTGAAGGGCTTTGCAGCGATGCACAGGAGGCACGTTTGTGGGAAGACGCTTGATTCTAAGAACATCTGAAATGTTTGGGTTCTTAAAAAGTATTAAATGTTTTATTCTTTGATGCAGACATGCAGGAGATCTATTTACAAGCAATGGTTGTTTTTTATACAGAAAATTTAAAATGATGCACTGCACTTTAGGCAAAACAAGCAAATAGCTATCAAAAAAGTTTTTTTTAGCTGATCTAAAAATCTGGCAATCTAATGTGAAAGATTAATGAATGGCTGACTGAAAATTACTGGATTAAAAGCTAATCAAATAAGTAAATTCTTAAAGCACAAAAGACAAATATGAGCTAATTCAAGTTTTTTTAAAAGTAGAGAATTGATTTTCTTTGATATAGAGACCTGTTATCTGTATTATGGACAGCAAATACATTTTTTACCAAATTATTACCTTATTTTATCACTGCTGTCATCAGTGAGGAAAACAATAAAGAATGTAAGCTGTGAAAGTCTTTGCTCTACCTAAAGGTTCGGGTCAGCTGTGTGTGCTGGCTCTCTCCACACCAAACCAAATGAAACTAAATGAGTACATTCAATTTCATTATCACTTTGTTTTTCTAGTAGCAGGAGAAATGTCATGGTCCAAGCTGTGACATCATCTGTTGCCTCAGCCTGCTCCCTTGTGTCCCACCTGTCTGTCTCTCTGTCTGTCTGTGTGTCCGTGTGTCTGTCCGTCTGTGTTCATTACCGGCTCTGCTGCACAGCTGCAGATGATCTTCTAAAAAAATCCGTCTGTTAATAAAAAGAATTAGCGGGTCAGTCAAAATTCTGTTTGCCTGTCTAATAACAGAACTTTCAAAGACTGAAGCGGCTGCTGTTGCTCTTCATTCCCCATCATGGCCGTTTTCATCTGTGCTGCACCGTAAGAGAGCCGTACCAAGCAGCTAGCGCTGTGCGATATGACAATACGTATCGCCTGACGAAATAAAAACATCATCACAAAATCATTTATATCGCTCAGGGTTTCCCAAAGCAGACTTGACAACACACGCCCCTCGTCTTACCTAAAGCTGTACCAAAAAAATCAATTTTTTCAAACAACTTCATACTGAATTTCTTAAAATGGTACCAGAATTAATTTTCTGCAGCGAGTTGATACACACACGCTGTGGCCGCAGCCTGGCCTCTCACTAACAAACGCTACTTCAGGGTTTTCAGTGTCTGCAACCGCTTTTGGTAAAAAACAAAACAGCATTTGGGTTGTTTGGAAGTAGCCTACTTTGTATTTGAGTCAGAAGAACAAATAAGGCTGAAAGATATGAGCAAGCGACACAGCTCAGCAAATTTAACCTCACTAACACGCAGTTTAGCAAAGCACAGAAAGAGGCGGCATGCCGACCTATTTACAGGATTGCAGAGGTTGTCGTCAGCTCCCTTTTATCAGCGTGAAACAAAACGACCCAGCAAACTGTGATTGATCCGTGATTTCATTTATTTCCTTCGTTTGGATGTAGACTGCATCGAGTTATGTTGTGATGTGTTCAAGTGCTGTTCAGCAAAAATGAGAATTTGGCGAAGGTGAATTAATTATGATTAATTCAATGTAATCTTGTAATGTAGTGATAGGTAAAAAGCTAAAACAAATAGGCAGCATTTGTTTCAAGAAGAGATATGTTTGAAATTTTTTTAACCTGGAGGAGAGCCACAAAAGTCCAGCAGCAGAGAGTTCAAAACAAACCCCAAACTCAGACGATTTCAAATGAAATGAGAAAATAATCAAATATGAGTAAGGGGATAAGGGATAAGACAGAGGGTTTATAATCCCTTATTTCACTTGCCTTACGCTGAGATAGCCGCCTCACAGAGCGGCGCAGAGAAAGAATTTCATGTTCATGCTCCCCAGTTTCTCCCACCCCTGATCAAAACCTGATCAAGCTAGTGATGCAACCTCCAGGAGATGAACCAGTGCAACTCGGACACCTACGCCTCGAGCCTGCTGAGCAGCCAATCCTTCTGGCTCTGTTTCTACTGCGGAGCAGCCGACCATTACCTCACCCACTGCACTCAACGCCCGAAAGGCAAGGCTCATCAGTGATGAAGATGTCCCTGATGAGCCACACCACCTCTGTTAAAGCACCCTCTCCTTCAGTCCACTCTCCTCCATAACAGTGAGCCACTCTCTATTTTATCTCTCGTCGATCACGTACAGATTATGATTTCGTAGATCCCACCGTTCCAAGGACTGGTGAGTATTGAAGCCCACCTCCAACTTGATTTAACTGGCTGCTTTGACCAGAAGTGACACTGAGCGGTGCAACTCCACACCTTGAGCTAAAGAGTGAAATTATTGAAACCTTTATGCATGCCCAAACACCACTAGAAAAATGCATCATGCAACAGCAAGAGAGGAGTGTCCAACAGGCGCCCTGTACCAGAGGCGAGCGATAGCTTCCTGGGTATGCTTCTTGGCCCTGAGGACTGTAAATGCAGTTGATGGCAGAGTATTAGCCCATGTCACTCATCACACAGCCCCTGTAACTTTAATTTTGTCTGAAAACCTCATTAGACTGCTCACCCTGCCTTCTCCCCATGCTCCTGTAGTTCCAGGGCTCCCCCGGCTGAAATGACATTACCCCCACATAGATCGGCACCGTAATGTTAGAGAGAACTGGAGAACTTTTTGTCATTCACACTGCCTCCACTCAGCCCAAGCCCACGGTCACGTCCCCTCTCTTTCCCTTCCTGAACCCCCACGTTCCTCCTGAATACCACAGTGAGGGGTTCAGTAAAGACAAAACTCTTTCCCTCCCACCACATAGATCATAGGACCGTGCCACTGACCTGCTCCCTGGTGCCCCCTTTGCCCTCGAGCTGCCTATACAACCCATCACATCCTGAAAGAAAATCAGAGGAAAATACATTTATGACTCACTTGCTGCAGGCTTCATTCGCCCTCATTCACCCTCCTCATGTCCAGATCTTGACCTTGCATTGATGTCCGTGGTCTCAGTGATGTAACTATCAGGAACAAATATCCCTGCCTCTTACTGACCCTGTAACTCCTTAACCGTGTCACTGTTTTCATAAAACTGGAGCTGTGCAATGCTTACCGCCTGATCAGGATAAAGGAGGGAGATGAATGGAAGAAAACATCAGCACCTCCCACTGTTATGCCATTTGGATTCACCAGTGACCTGCAGTTTTTCAGGTCCTTACCAACGATGTTCTCCGAGACATGCGCAGTAAGTTTCTTTTTGTTTACCTGGATGACAACCTGATTTTCTCCCTTTACATTGAAGATGACATCCAGCAAATCTGTCCAGTCCTGCAGAGACTTGAACTTTTCGTCAAAGCTGAAAAGTGTGAATTCCATCTCTGCAGTCAGTTTTCCAGGCTTCATCATCGAGTGCAGGCAAGTAAAGACTGATCCAGCCAAGATTCAGGTACTATCCAACTGTCCAACCCCCTTGACGCAAAATGCAGGGTGTGTACATTTGGCATTCACTGCCAACTGCTTAACCTCCAATCAGCATTGTCAGACCCGTGTTAGTCTGACCCACCAGACGTGCACTGCGGGTAAGGCTGCCATTGGCTGAGTAGGTGCCAGGAGAGCAGCACTCCCCACCCCTGTCACCACTGCTACGGGAAAAACAATAATAACCGCCGTCCATGATAATTGTGATTGGTTTCGAGAAAGACAAACCAGGCGGAGTGTTTTATCTATACCAGCATGTGCATGTGTAGAGCCAGACCCAGCGCTGAGTGCTGTAGAAAGAGGTCTGGCTACACATGACCAGACCTGGGCGAACACGATACTTTACACAATAACCTGGGCGCCAGGGTCTGTGCGTTATGGCATCCCCCACTGTAATCAGACTTAATATTTTACTTAATAACTTGACGTGTTTCAACCGATGACTCTGCAGACCACTGTGACTGCACAGGTGCACAGCTGAATAATATCACAGCTTTACATTACGGGTTACAGTTAATGTTACGGGCCATATTTTCTGCCTTTCCTCATTTAGACTCACTGTATTCTAATCATTAACATTGGCAACACAAGTGGGAACCCCCTCTCTGTGATTTCAGTTGTCACAGCTGTAGTTAACCGAACTTTCATTAGCCTGCAATAGCATTTCCTACTGATTTTAGTTTATTCACCAGTGCATCTGATGTCTGTCCCTACCTGCAAACACTAATGTCACACACTAGGGCAGCACTGTGTTGACTTGTCTTGGTTCAATGTAAAAGAACAATGGCGCCATAAAGGGGGGATTCAGACTATGACGACTGATCCAGAGAGCTCCGTGTGACAGTACAAATCAAAACTGAGGCAGGGATAATTGGGATCAGTACTCTGTGCAGGTAAATAATTACTGCTGGAAGCAGCAATGAAATAATGATGTGCGTGAATTCACACAGCAGCAGCAGCTCTGCAGAGAGTTTTCCGAGCACAGTAATGGTGTCAAGCCTGACAGGCTATCAGCAGCTCATCGGTAGCAATCTGTCATACTTTTTACTCTGAACCTCGAGACAGAGGAGAGTGAGCGAGGAAAGGTGGAGAGAAGAGAGAAGCTCTTTGATAGGTTCATCACTCTCACAAGTTCCCTTAAACGCAGACAATGAAGCCATCACAGTAAAATGAAAGCAGCACAGAGACAGACAGGAGAGATTCCCCATCTCTCTCCTCTGACACATTAGTCATTCTCCATCCCCCTGTGAACCCTCATCAAGTGATTGAGTCTGGAATGAAAGAGAAATAGCCTGCAGTCAAGAGCTGTGTGCAGAGCTCAATGAACGGCTCGTCGTGAACATTTAAATGCCACTTCGTCCTGTATGTCCACTACCAGACAAAAAGGGTCACTGACTCAAAGGGATAATGGCAGCTTGTCCCTTGGAGATAATCTTAATGGTGAACATTATTTGCTGGCCACAAAAAAAAAGATAAAAGGACAAGGAAACTCTAAAGAAGCCTGACTTGAACTCTTTTCTTTAGGGAAACAAGGACATGGCTGTGATTCTGTCATTGCTTAAGAAGTTACACTGCATCCCAACCCTACACACACACACACACACACACACACATTCCATCATTCCCACTGGAGGTCTTCACAGATTCAAAATGTACGGGCCAGTTAACAAACGGACCTGTGGTAAACCTTGGGCGTTCAGAGAGGAGACAAAGGATGCGACGGAGCCGCTCCGGCAGCCCGTTGTTCTGCCAGCTCTCTGTTCGGCCCACATGTTGTGAGATACATCCAACCGCTCACTGCCTCCTGCATCCCTTTCAAGAGGAACTTCAACAGATGTTCTGTCCATTTCTGCTGCTTTGTTGAAAAATGCTGCCGTAGCCTGAACTGTGAAACTTAACCAAAATTCCTGGGCATGATTAAATGTATTTCACATGCCGAATCATAACTGTCAGTGACTGCTTGCCTAACCCTAACCCCAGTGTTGGATTTGTATGCCCCACCCATAATTTTGCCCTGACCTTACCCATTTGGACACCTTGCCTAATCTGAACCAGTTTCCACTGCACATGTGCAGAACCAGAGAAAATAGCACATTTGGATAGGTCGCAGAAATAGAACACTGGCCCGTTGGTGCATCTCACACATGTGGGTGGAACAGTGAGCTGTAGGAACA
The DNA here is from genome assembly GCA_029783665.1 of Naso thynnoides. Classification (NCBI taxonomy): domain Eukaryota; kingdom Metazoa; phylum Chordata; class Actinopteri; order Acanthuriformes; family Acanthuridae; genus Naso; species Naso thynnoides. The sequence goes on from JAQLOL010014181.1 coordinate 10,730, forward strand.
ATGAGCGGGCCCCGGTGTGACGGGGGCCGGGGAGCAGCCACGCTGAGCCACACCAAGTTTGACTGAATCTGACAGAGAGCGTTGTCGACCGGCAACGTCCCGTACAGAGAGACAACCTCAGGCTGTCACTTTTCAAAAAATAAAAAATGAAGTTCAAACAAATGTCAAACATAAATGACCCGTAATTCGTTCATAACGTATTTGACCCCCACCCCACAGACCGCTTGCTCCTCCTCCTTATCTTATCAACGTCACAGTCTGCAGCTGTATTGATCACTGTACAAATCAAAGGATCAAAGTGCCACACTTTTCAAAACAGGCTGGAGGCAGCAACTTTTTTTAAAAAATTTGTAATTTATTGTTGCTACTGCTGTTTCTGTGTTTACTTGTTATTTATTGATCTTTCCTTGTGCACCACTTTTTTCGGCTATCCTCTTTGCTACCGCTGTTAGGCCGCAGTTTCTCTGTTGTGGGACTAAAAAAGGATGATCTCATTTTATCGAGTAAGGAGAGGGAACTAACGTTACAGCGCTCTCATCGTAAACACCCAAAGTTGACTCAGTGACATTAGTTGGTTAATAACTTAACGTCATCACGCCCTTAATTGTGTTGGTACTTTGTGAAATAAATATGTCGGAGAATTAGAATACTGTTGCATTACGTTTTCTAGTATAATATTTATGGCTGTTACCTCAGCGTGTGTCAACGGTACAGAGTGAGTTTTAGGTTTATTTGCTTCTCTTAACGTCCTAACTTGTAAAAATGGTCCATGAAAAGTTCTGTCACTGCTAGGTTGCAGCTGCCGCTGTGGGTCAGACTGTGCCAGAGAGAGTGGGGCAGGCAGGGAGGGGCGCCTTTTAAATCAGGATGGGACGATGGTCAGGGCTCAATGGACGATGAGCTTTTAGAGAGACTGTAGCTTCTATTTCGAACAGCTCGAATATGAACCTGTCAACCCACATTCTAATGCATATCTGAATTTTGGATAAAAAGTGACAGCCTCAGAGACCACACTTACACCAGCAGCAACATGTTACCCAGCAGCAAAAGGTCGCACCATAGCCAAACGACAATGTCCCGTATGAAGTCGTAGAAGAACTACTTGTCGATGTGCATCAGAAACTTATCTACAGAATAATTAGTGTTGTTTCCTTTTCCACCGACAAAACTGTTTCCTGTGGACAACTGAATTATAGACATGTACATTTTTTAACCAATTTAAAACCAGTCAAACTACGAGAATCACTGTTGTTTAAAGGACACGTAGGCTGCATTTTAAATTATGCCCAGTTGTGATTGTGACCATGTGCTGTTTACAGTTGCTGCTTCAGCTGCTACTGGGCCAAAGTGTCGGCTAACTAATGGCCTTCACGTTACCCAGCAGTTGTCCAGCAAAGTACAAGAACTTGGGTCTTGAGGTGATGTAGCGATCAGATATGTATTATGAATATGTAAGCAGATCTGCATTTTAATGTGGAAAACACATGCACAGGACTCTCTGCTGAAAACATAATCAAAACAGTGAAAGTGCAAGAGGGCGAGGGCTTAAAAGCCTGATAACCATCATTAATGATGGTTATCAGGCTTTTAAGCCTTGAAGGTGAAGAGAAGGAACATCTAAAATTCAGGGTTT
>JAQLOL010014182.1:0-12353 GCA_029783665.1 Naso thynnoides
GTCCCGTGTGAGTGTGCGGGTTCACTCAGCATGAAACAACTGGTCGCGTGTTATGTGGTTATCACGTTTAACGTTGCAGAGAAATAACTCTGTTAACATAAACACACTTACACCCAGAAGCTTGAGGCAGAGGCACCATAGAGGAACAGGCGGGGCTTGTAGTCCACGCCGAAGCAGGTTGGGCAACAGGCAAGCAGGCCGAGCAGACAAACTCGGAGGCAGTAAGCAGAAGTGTAGTCGTGGACAGGCGAAGGGTTGATGAACAAGCAGGACAGGTGAAACCAGTAGCACTCACGCAGATGAGATGTTTTGCTCGGCAGGAAGCTCTGAAGACAGCTGATGAACACGCGATCTCACTTGAGGAGGCCAGAGCGGTGAAATGCCCACACAGCCACAGGCAAATGAGCACCAGGAAGCACACAGACAGAACTCAGTGACAGGGATGGAGGGCTGTCGGGTTTACCAGGGGAGAGACGAGGAGACGTGGTCAGTCGGAGTCGAAACCAGGAAGTCAAAACAACCAAGGAAGAGTGCTGGAGAGTAATCAATGCTGGAAAGACAATCTGGTGATGAGTGAGTGGACCAGCACTGCTTATGTACTGGCAAGCTGATGAGTGAAGATGAGACACAGCTGGGAGTGACAGGAGCAGACGATCACTGCTGATGGGATAGCTTATAAGTACAACAGTATGCTGTTAGGCTATTCCCTGGATGCCTGCACATTCAGCAGGTGTGTGGAAGGTGCACTCACCCCTTTGCAGGCAGGGCATGACAGTCTTCTTTTATCTGTCCAACCTCATTGTCATAGCTAGGTTCAGAGGGGGGGCCAAGTTCCTCACAGCTTAGCTGATGTTACCGACAGAGGTTTTGCATTCGAACTGAAGAACGGCAACCCCATACTGATACAGCAGGTAGAGTACCGTCACCTGCAACATTGGGGTCCTTAACTCGTCTGTTGTCAGAACCAGTGCTTGGCTGAGTGACCTCCTACATCTTGATGTTTGCAGATGTGTCTCTCTGGAGGCACCACTGGGATTGAGTGAGGTTCAACTTCTGCCAGCAACAGACGTCCCCAGCTCTCATTCAGTCCCCTTCAACCTATGGAATGCAGCTACGCAGCTACTTGGAGGGGAAAAGTGACCTCACGCTACCCACACTTACAAGGATACTCCATTGTCATTATCAAGAAAAGAGCGCAACAGAAATATACAAATAGCTGTCATCAGAAGTTCAGGGCATAAAAGAGACACCTCAAAACTTCCTCATCTGTGTTTTAGATCTGAGTGCTAGTACAGAACATAGTCCTGCACTCGATAAGACTGACTTGCAGAGCGATAACATCAAGCAGAATCTCCAGCCATATCTGGAGCAGGCTGGTGTTTCCGATGAACTCCTGTTTGAAAGACTGAATACCGCATGTGCCTATGAAAGTGAGAGGCAAAACAAGAAAAAAATGAAAAACACCACAGTGACCTGTAGCTGTTCACTCTGCTCAGTCTGACCACACACCTTCTGAAAAGAAGGAGAAACCGAGCCAGTCGAGTCACAGTAAGATTCAAACTGATATTCTCTCTGAACTGCAGGAGATAAAAGCTAACATGTGTGTCTTCGAGGATCTTAAAGCTGAAGTGTCTTCCATCAAAGAGTCTATGCAGCAGCCCTCCTACCTACCCAGGCAGCACCCAGATCCAGCATCTGCACCAGACTGCACTCCACATCAGCTAGCACCAGCCCACTGTGGTCCACCACTGAGACACTGGGTTGCTCCAGCCCCTGCAGCACAGCACGGCTATCCTCAATTCAACCAAAGGTTTGGCAACCAATGCCTTCTCCCCACACCTGCACCACGCCATAGAAGAAGATGCTATGCTTGCCAGCAGGAAAGTACAGAAGACTGCATTCACTGCTTCAAGTGTGGCAGTAATGAACACTTTGCAGTCGGTTGCAGAATGGGAAGATCAGATCAATTCAGAGGGAGTGCTTTAAACGGGCAAGGGTTACCCCAGCGGGGCAGGGAGTGACCGCTTCATCAACAGCGCCCCAACTTTGTGCACACTGTGCTGTACATGGAAGAAATGTGAGACTAAGACTATGCGCATCATGTAAAGGTGTGTTATACTGTTCTAAGGCATGTCAACATGAACACTGGGTAGTCCACAAAAACTAATGCTCAACAACCTCATGTGATACAGTCCAAGCCACACCATGAAAGAGAAAACAAGTCAAAGTCGCTCCGCTTTTTGGAAAGAAATATCTTATTGGCTGCCATATTCAAGACCAACATGTTAGAGCCTTATGGGACTCCAGCTCACAAGTGACTGTAGTGAGTGAATATTGGAAAACAGAGCGCTTACCACATGTAACATTGAGGGACATTTCTGAACTCATTGACACTGATGACACGTTAAACCTCATTGCAGCTAATGGGGAAGACCTGCCATACTCAGGATGGATAGAGGTGACATTTAAATTAGCTGCGGATGGACTTCCCACAACAGAGGTCGTTGTTCCCACCCTGGTGATTAAAGGTAACAGCCTTGCTCGACCTATTATTGGCTTAAATGTTATTGAACTGATTGTTTATATTGAGCAACAGCAGAATAATGCCACTGATAAAGAGCAGCTAATCAAAACTGTCCAAGCAGCTTTTCCTGGCTTTGGAACGGATCACGCTGAAGTTTTTGTAGAGCAAGTTGCTGCTGAACAGCGTAAGTATGTAGCCAAGATGACCAGAGAGCAAGTGCATGTCCCCAGACACACAGCTTTAAAAGTAGAGTGCCGTGTTTTGAAAAAAGAAGGGATGCAAGAAGCTTGTGAAATAACAAATAAGAGCAACGCAAGAAAATCAGCTAAAAGAGGCAAAAGAAACCATGATTGCAAAGTGAGGAGCTCAGAGTTGGAACCAGGAGATCGCATTCTGGTTAGGAACTTGACCCCAAGAGGAGGAACTGGCAAGCTATGAAGCCATTGTGAGGAAACTATCCACAAGGTTGTTCGCAGAGTAAACAAGGATGCTTCAGTTTACGAAGTTGTACTGGAACAAGAAAAGGGGCGAGATAGCAGGATACTACATCACAGTCTCTTGCTTCCATGTGATCATCTGCCTTTGGAAGTTCCCCTAAAAATTGCCAGACCACAGAGGAAAAATGTAAACAGCCAAATGACGGGATGACCAATATTCAGCAAGAGGATGACAGTGATGAGGACCCAGAGGATGACTGGTTCTCCTACCTGCCTCAACAGCCTCCTCATGATACACATCCACAGGCATGTAATAAAGAGGAACATGTTGGCCAATCAGCAGGCTCTGAACCTACAGGAGCACATGACAAGCAAGGAGAGGAACAGGAAAGACTGCTACAGCTGAGGGAGGATCAAGATTGAGTTTCTGGACAGGGATGAGGCACCAGATGGACTGGAAATTCCTGGAGACAACCCAAGCCTCTACATCTCTCACCTCAACCATGTGAAAGTCACATTGACAACGACCGAGTACAAGAGCGGCCAAAGAGAGAACGACGACCACCAAAGCTATTCACCTATAATGAGTTTGGTAATCCAGTTTGCTACAACATGGGACTTCCAGCCAGATCCATGTATAGATGTGACCCTATGCAACACTACAGAGCCCATCAACCAGGGACCATGTGGCCAGGTTCTGTCCAGTTTCCCACATATCAACCTGTGCTCCTGCACGGGTAACCACAGACATTTCATGGACTCTTTGACACACACACATTCACTCACACTCACATGGACTCTTGTTGAGCTGAGTGCACGTTCATACTTGTACACATTTGTGAGCTTTTTTCATGGACTGTTATCCGAGTGAAAGATACACATTATAACACATACACATTCATGGACTGTTCAAAAGCTGAGTGCTGACACGTACACATTCTCATACACTCATGGACTTTTGAGAAAGCAGAGTGTTAATACACACATAAACACCCATACTCGACTGTTGAAACAGCTTGGATCCGTCATACACATCACGTTACACACACTCAAGGACTACGTATGTGTCTACATACGAACTTTTAGAATATCTGGACTGTATGCTATGCAATTGCCTTAATCGTTCAATGTCGAGGATGACATTTATGTTGGGGGGGGTGCGTAATGGTTATATAAGTTATGTTAAAATGCTGTAAAACACTAAAATACTTGTGTGAATATGCTAAAAATAGTAAGCAAAAGAATGCTTTAATTCATGACATTACATGGTTAAAAACAACACATCATTCATCAAAGTTAAAAACTGATTAAGGTGAAATTCATAGTGATCTGCTGATTGAGTGATCTGTTATCTACTACTCTGGTCTCCCAGGGAAACGAGCATAGAGTGATAAGCTAAAAAGGATAATCTGTGTTTGAAATGTAAGTAATTCCTGATGTTATTTTGGAAGATCTCTTTGGTTACTATTTGATATTGTTTCCTACAGTGTTTCCTTTTCTTGAAGTTTATTTCTTTGAAAGTTGTTTCTCTAATCACTGGTTGGGTTTTGATTGCTTGTGTCTGAGCTAAACTGTAGAGGGGAACGCGTCGCTTTCATTCGTCCATTACAACACTGGATGTGACGAAAGTAACATTGTGTCTGTGTTTTTCCTTTTTTTCCCCCCTTTGCAGGTAAGAAAAGTGATTATAATACATTTTGTGATGTATTTATAATTTCTGTGTGTTAGGAAAAATGTGATTGTTACACTCATCGTAGTTTCCTTGCTAGCTCCACAGGGGCCTGAGCGGCGTTGTTTCAGAGGCATATTTGTGATGTTGTTGTGCAATGTTGGGCATTTAATGAGTATATATTTGGTAAGAAAATGTGTTTCATGTTGTTTTATCTGTATTTTATGGCTAAAATAGTGACGTTAATAGCTTTCATCTTATAAGATATTAGTTTGGGTATGACAGCTATACACAACTGATGTGAAAGTATTTTCATTTATATTTGAACTGAAGTAGATGTAAAATGTCAGTCCATATTAAACAGAGACTACATAGTTAGTCAATTTTGATTTAAGCCATTGTAAAGATATTTTGTGTCCCCAGTACAATGCTTTATTTTTCTAACTGTCAACTGTGTGGTTCTGATATGACAGTTGCTGTGACAGAAATTGTGTTTCATTTTGAAAAATACATTGCAACACTGGACGTGACAGAAGTAACATCTATCCATGTTTTTCCTTTATTATCCCCCTTTACAGGGGTGTAACATCTCCACACTGATGTTCTACACCTTTCCTCCGCTGTCTCCTTACTCCTCTTCTAGAGAGGGTGAGACAGTAGCAGCTGACAGTCACCCTAGTCTCCACACAGCTGTTTCAAGCCTTGGTACTTGATCCACCTTTGGAAAAATTATTGGGATTACAATGTCAGTGCAAGGATGACTTGTTCAGTTGGTTCCATTCTATACATTTTGCTGGAGAAGGTTCTATCTCATGCCACTATTAACGTAAATTCAGCTACTACTTCTTGCCACAAGGGGTTTGGAGACAATCCGGTCCCTGTCCAAGAAAAGCCTCACAGGGCTCCTCTTCAGGGTCCATACTGGTTGGGTTGACACAGGACAGTGGACACTATTCTTGCTTGAGCCATATACTGATCAGCCAGCTACTGGTGTCCGTCTGCATCCCCCATTCCCAGGTAATTTACTTTGTATTGTCAGTAAAGTCAACGGAGTCACCTGAGTCCAATTTTAAATGATCTTTGTAAGAGTCGTCCTATGAGGCCAAGTGTGATGATAAGACCCAAGGGTAATAATGAACTTCATAACAACTCCACCAAAGTTACAACCTGGGATTCTTGGTCAATTAAATTAAAGTCGAGGTGAAATAAAAATACATTTCTAACCCTTTTGGGAATATATCCCTGGTCATAGTGTGCTTCTATTTAACAATGTATGCCAAAATATTTCAAAAATAAAATTTCCTTGTATTCTGCATGTAACCATGTCAGAAAAGGCCCAGCTAAGATTTGCTATACCTACTTGCTTGACAACACCACCTTGGGAGTTTCACTTATATAGTACACCCCATTAGATAAACTGTCTTTTTACATAGACAGCAGTAAGAGGTTTTCCCAACCACATAGGCATGCCACAAACAAGGTCAGGGACGTGATTTTAGGTAATTTATAGTTATATTTTAAAAAAAACAACAACAACTGATGCCAAGTAATAAAAAATAATCATAAATAATGAAAACAAACAAACAAAAACAATTAAAAATGAGGTTAATCAATACGAAGGCAACTTATGTGACATGCACACATTAAATTCAATCAAAAATAAAATCAGAATCAATTTGACTTGGTTACAGCGCAAGGGATGGGGAATGGTGTGGGAGGGCTCCACACATACACAACAAAAATGACAAACATAAAAAAAGCCAAACATAGTATTGCACCAATAGTTGTACAGTCCTTGGTTGGAGTTCCTTTGTCCAAATAGTCTGTAGTGTGTACATTAAAGATCTGTATACATATTATTATATATTCATATATTTCTGTTATATATTGTTATAGCAATGTACATATTTACATTTGTACATACTGACAATTAACATTTGTACATGATTGCAACTGGACATATTGTGCATTGTGGCAGCAGGAATTGCCTCTGTCAAAAAAGTGTGCTTATTGTATATGTAGTGTGGAAAACTGTCTGGGGGTGTTGATGTTAATGTGTTCACCCCTTCTGACTCCCTATACTTAGGTAAGTGTCCAAAATAAACAGGACGACAGAGAGATTGGTCCATTAAAAAAAGTTACAAATTTTATTAACAATAATCTGTTGCACAATAGGATTGCACAGTAGGATTCAGGGCAACATAAATATAATATTCTATTCTATTCAGTTGGGGCTGGCAACAATGGATTCAGTACTTTCAATGACCACTGACTTAGATTACAGAACTAGGTGCAGGGCTCCAAAACACCACACACTATAAGGTTACTTAGATATGGCACCAATTACCAGTTTCACACACGTCTCACACTACACATGGGTAAGGTGTTTTAAACACTTCACATCAACAGCAAAAAAAGACGCCCCAAATGTATGTCTGGTCTGAAGCAGCTATCTACTGATGAATAGATTGCTCAGCGCCCAAATAAGAATTGAATAGCCTCTTACAGTTTGGATAAAAATAAACAACAAACAAAAATCAATAAATCACACAAAGAAAAAGGCCCACCCTAACTGTCTCAAGTGAGAAGAAAAAACAGCGACAGTCCTGTCTAGTGAGCAATCCCTGCAAATATAAGACACATCCCTCATTTACACTCATTTAAAAAAAGACACCCTAATAAAATTATTTACACACGCATATATAGATACTATGTACCTTTAAGTCAGCGTAAAAAATGCCTGATGAGCAGCGTGTCCCCACCCGCTGATTGACCGGCACTAATCACATAAAAAAAAACATTATCACACTGCACATTTATCAATAAGTTTGCCAGGAGACCCTTATACATCATTATATGACACTCACACGTAAACTCTGTCACTTTAGTGACCTGTGTCTCTGGGTCCGAGCTGCAATCCACCAGATTCTAAAGAAATTAAAACAATCAAAACAAAACAGTAAACAAAACAATTACCCAGCCATACACTGTACACACAAACAGTGATTGTTTATCAACTATGATCAATGAGACAATTTGTGTACCTGTGCCACAGCTAATTTATCTGTTCAGTGGCTACGGAGAATGAAAGCCTGGCGTCCCCACACACTGGCTGCAACCCTCACAGTGACTCAGCAGGGAAAAGAGAGAGCGGAGACTGCTGCCGACTTACCTAAGTAACCTCCCAGGTGAGGACGCAGCACAGGTGAGGACACAGCGCTGCCTGCTGGCAAGGAGCCCATTACATATATATAAATAGACATTATACTTACATGTTATGACTCAGATTTACATTTTCATACAAACTGAAAAAAGTCAGGATAAAACGGCCACAAAAGTGCAAAGCAACGAAAAATCGAAAAATACAACATTAAAAGAGGTCACGGGCTGTGCTGAGCTCAAAAATATGTCACCACATGACAGTTATATACTATGGAAATACAGTTTCAGGCATTTTCCAGAACTGAGAAAGCACTTTAGAAGACAGGCAAAACTTTTTAAAGTATCTACAACCAAGTCCAGTTGCCCTCAATTAAACTCACTTTGGATAACAATAATCTTTCTGAGAATCTCAAGAGACATCAGTGATCCATAGTTCATTTAGAATTTTTCATGTGTGCTGCTTTAGTGCTTTATTGTGCAACTGTGTAGTTCATAATAGTAAATTTGGAACTCTGGATATTACAATACAGATGGAGCTAATCTACATCCTGTTGTTGTGAAATATAATGTCAGAGATGATTACCTCATTTGTCAGCAGGGAAGAGATACTGAGATCACAAGTAAGATACTGAAATTACTTATCCTCCCACAGTGCATAAACTGGCTTAATAATAAGGCCCACACTGACATATAATAGAAACCAGAGGCATCGGCAGCACATTTGTTTTGCTCAAGGTAACACACTATGAATGAATGTCAACCTCTGTCAGTCTGCATTCGCCTCCCATCAATATATCATTGTAGTGAAAAATCCACAGAGAGCCGAATTGCTGCAGAGACCGATCACCCCTCATCATTTGCATGTCCTCCAGGTTAACACATGGGGAACCACTTTTGTTCAAAGTTGGAACAAAGAGCTGTGCTTGTCTTGACCTGAGCCGTCTTTGTTCATTGTGTTTTTGGTCAGCAAAGAGAGTCACAGCACAACCTTGGATTCATTGATCCATGCATTTTAAACCCACATCAATGTCAGCCAGTGTTGTTGTAGCCTATTTATTAGATTATGACTATTTATTGCAACGCATACTGGGTCTCCAAGCTGGGGAGATTTTTCTAAAGTTCCACATTAAAAAAAAGAAGTCCTATTTAGTCAAATTTTAAATTACACAAATGATACAATGTAAGTGAATTTTCACAAAATAAAAAATGTAATTTTATTCAAAGTACATCTATCATGGAACAGTGATAACATTACCAATTGTCCTTACTAGCTCTCCAGCTCTTTATCATTGAACATAGAAAGAAGCTCAGAAGAGATGCTAACTTAAATTAAAAGTGACAATAAATTCTTCATTTTCCATGCTCCTCACTAGCTGCTTCATTCACAGTGACAAAAGTGTTAAGCAGAAGGACTGTAGAAAAGTAGTAAGTGTGCAAAGCATGTATAAGGAGGACTGCCATCACATGCATGTGCAAATGTGCACACTTAAGCATGCTCACACACACACACACACACACATACAACTCATTGCAGTAATCCCTCCAGATTCATTGATGGGGTCTTTAAAGGAGAGCTGTCGGGCAGTTTTTTTCTAATGCTGATTTGTGTTCCATGACAGATCCAACAGGGCTTCAGGACCGCTGGGATCTACAGAATCACTATCCAGTGGTAAGAAAGAGGGAAGAGGCCTCACAAAGGAGACTCAAACTGAATGGATCCTTCTCAGGCTGATTACAACTGCAGTCAATGAAGGAGCTCTAGAGTACTGCCGTGTCACAGAAAGAGTAGCATCAGTTGTTCTTCCTGAAACACTAACTGATTCAGAGTCAAAATCCAGAGTAAACTGCTAACTTTAGTCATGAAAGTGATGTCGTAGATGACAAATTAATGTTGTATTTTACTGCAAAGCCATTTTTTGCGTATTAATTACTCTCTTAAATGTCTTTAATTAAAGATTTTTTTTTCTGCCTGTGTTATTTCACAGGAAACAAATTTTTTCCCAAAATGTGAGCAACTACCTTTAGCTGCCTTTGAGTCTATGCAGATACAGTTTTAAAACATTAAAACCATCTTAAAACTGCCATCCAAAAATCTCAAAAGTTTCTTGTGGTGTTATCCAATTCTTTTTTGTCGTGTCATAGGCTCAATACTTCCAAAACATTTTTATTTCAGCTAAAAAGCTACTAAATTTAACATATGGTATCTAATGCATGCGCTTGGCCGGTGACGCGACGAGAGCCTTGAACAGGATGCTTTGAATTTAGTAGCTTTTCAGCCAAAGTGACCATGTTTTGGAAGGACTGAGCCCACAACATGACAAAGCAGACTATAATTATACCCCTGAAGCTTTTGACATTTTTGGATGGAAGACTTTAGATGGCTTTGACATTTTGAGACTGTATCTCTATGGACTATGAGCGAAGGCAGAAGGCAGCTAAAGTGAGTGGTTCACATTTTAAATAAAATATCCATTTACCATGGAATAAAGCTGGAAGGAAAAAATATATTCTTCAATTCAGAACATCTAAGTGTGAGTAACTGATACACAAAAAAATAGCTTTGCGGTGATATGTCACGGATAATGTCGAGTAAACAGGTCATTATTGCAAAAAGAATGCCTAGAGGGTGATGCTGGACCCCAACAGGAAGCAGAGGGGTCTTGCATCAGCCTGAAGGAGTTCTTTTCGCAATAATGACCGGCTTGTCAGGGATTGAGTTTGTTACGATGTATTGTCTATTCACTTCCTGTTTTATTTTGATAGTCTCTTCTCCCCTTGTATTGTCTCTATATTACTTCCTCCCTTTGTTTTTTTCCCGCCTTCAGTGATTACCCTTCCGTGTTCACCTGTGTCTTGTTGTCTCCCCTCCCTCATGTATATATAAGCTGTGCTTCCCCTTCCCTCTGTGCCAGTTCGTCTTGTCTTCCCCGTGAGCAGCATTCCAGCAATTTATATTGATCTTGTTTCCTTGTGTATGACCATTATTCCTAGTTTACCGGTTTCTGAGTTTTGCCTGAAGATTGTGTACTTTCGCCTTGAGCTGTTGTTTATCCATGTACCAAACTTGGGCTGTATTAAAGACCTTGAGACTGCCGATCCCAGTGTTCTGCTTCTGCATTTTGTGTCCTCCTGCCTGTGAGTTCTTGACATGGCTCACTTGATATTATCCTCCTTATTACGTGGCTATTTACTAAACAAATCAATAAAATGACACAAAATATTGATTTAAATATTATTTTATTGATTTAAAAATGATTTCATGTGTTCCAACAAAAAAAAAGTCCATTCGATTCTACAGTTGGAACTGCTTACATGGCTTGAGTGTTAAGTGTTGTTAAATGTAAGCGTTACCTGCTTCCTGTTTTGGATCTGGACAGTGGTTAGGAAACAGGGCCAAAGTTGTTGCTGCATAACTTTACCAGCAGTAGTCAAACAGGACACGGGGAGACTCCACCTTGGCCTTGAGAAGCAGCAGTCTTAATTTTTTTTTCAATGGTTAAACGAAACACCTGCTTAACTGCTAAACTAACTGCTAACAGCCTGCTCTCTTCCAATCGCTCCACACGAGTACAATTCACTGGTCTCTCACCTTTGCTTAGCTTAACGACACTCTCTTAAAAGAGCCACAATACTCTTTTAGCTTTTGGCTACAAGCTCTATCCTCAAAAATAAACTCCCAGATCAGCGTACCTGCCCGAAACTGACATTGATTGATGCTTTGAAAAATTGCCATCCTCAACCTGCAGCTTCACCTTTTCAAAAAGCACAGTGAATGGATGATAGACATACAGACACTGAGCTTCTTTCCGTGAATTGATATATCAGGACATGGACCTCCGTAGCCTGTGGATAAGCCATATCTGAACGGATATGGACAAATGGTCTCTTATTCAAAGCAACAGTGTTATACAGGAATATCAGACCTTAGAATGCCGTGATTGACCAGTCAGAGTCGAATATTCATCAAAGTCATGTAATAAATCACTTTAAAGCTTCTAAATACAACAGTTGTTCATGGCCCACCATCTTTTTCCTCACACAGTTGGTTTCACGTTGATTCTTTGCCATAAGTTGAACATTAGCCAACTGGTGAAAAAAGTTCATTTCATTCACTGATACTGCAAAATGATAGCAAAACACCAAAGTTACAGTAGTGAAAAATATAAGTAGGGAAATATTAATGGTACATATCAATATGTAAACTCAGTGGATACTTTAAGTGACTACAAGGAACTTCTAAGTATTTGTACACCAGTCTCATGATTTCTCTGACGATTATACATTTTCCGTAACAGCAAACGAGACCCTTGTGAAAAGGTTGCTATTTTTATGTAGCTACTATTAATGCCTGTGATCGGTACCAAATCCCCATGAAGTTAGGCCAAAGCATTTTTTAAAAGTTTGGTTGTTCTGTGCAATAACAATAACATTATATTCTGTGCCTACGGCTGTTAGTTTGCACCTTAGCACGTAACGTTCATGCAAATGGCTGTGTGATGTGAGCTTACAGAAAACAGAGGTAAGATCTTAGGGGACAATACTGCCATACAACTGGCTTTTT
>JAQLOL010014183.1:0-12349 GCA_029783665.1 Naso thynnoides
CCCCCCCCCCCCCCCCCCCCCAAAAAGTTGTAATATCAGTGTATATCGGAGAATGTGAATGTGGACGCCAATATATCTGCGATAGGCCGATATTGGCCAATAATATCTGCAAACTGATTACTCAGTCAGCCCCTCCTATGTATTTTATAGTGATCAGCTGATTTCTGCTAGCTGTCAATTACTAATAATATAATCATTTATTTATTGCACAAAGACAAACAGAAAATAACGCTTCCGTCTGTTCACACAAGTCACTATTCAATGTTTTGATTTTCAGTAAGGAAATTTCCAGACCTAGAGGTAAAACTTTACATGAAGTTAGCAGATGTCTGATTTTGTTTTGTTTTTGAAGCTTTAAGCTTTTTGTAAGAATTTTTAGTATATTCTAGCTTTGCTCTTCTGATGAAGCTGTCAGTACTGTAAAAAAAATTACCTCAGGCAAGGATTCATACTTGAACAAGAAGACTGATGATCAAGGGAAATGGTGAAAAATTTTTGGTTGCATTTGTTTTATGTGTTACATTTTGTTTTGATTTCGTTATCTTAAAATTAGATTAGCACAGCAATAAGGCAGAGTCATGTCGGCCATTCTTTAAACTTTCTTTTAAGTTAAAAACATTCTCAACGATTTAAAAACCTAAAAAGATTTATGACATTACAAAACAATATTTCACTTAACAAAAGCTGCTAATTAAGTCAATATAGAGCTAGAAGATTCTTTGTATTGCTTTGCTTGTTAAACTAAGCAGAAACTGCAGGTGCAACACTCTCTGGCCTTTATTCGTCTGTAAACGGAGCTGTGTGACTCCCCAAAAGCAAACATCTGATAATCTCATCGACCAGGAGACAATATGGCACCAGGTGTTATTGATTTGGTCAAACTTATTGATTTTAAACAAAGCTACAACACTTGTGTTAGCGTAAGAGAGGTGTCTTCAAACATATTTTGTCATGAGCTTAAAGTCTAATTTTCTCTGTGACCTGCTCTTTTTTTTCCTTCATAAAACAGAAAGTGACAAAGATTTGACACTTAATTTTTTTTTTGCTGCTTTCCTTCGTTGCCTTTTTTAAGTTTTATTTATTTATTGTAGTTTTTAGGGATTCTGTAACTCTTGAAATTTTGTTTTACGTCATGTTACAGCTGCTTATCCAAGCTACATATAACCAATATTTTTGTTTTAATGTTATTACACTGATGTTTTGCAGAGACATTCACTGCCCAGATCATTTCAGTGAAAAAGCATGTTTATTTTAACACTGAACAGTTGACCATTAAAGCCATTTCACCAACTTTATGCAAGTTAAGGACACATTACAAAAACAACTTGAAGAGAAGTTCAGCCACTGTCACTTTTTATTTGTACTGTATGACAGAACAATAACCCTTTTTATGTGAAAGCTGGTTACCTCACACTAAGTTGCTTACATCAGACTGCTTTGTTAAACAGTGTTAAACATTGTAAATATTTTAAATTTTTTAGAAGCAAAATGCAACGTAAACGTTTTCCATTGTGGGTTAAACAGATCAAATCAGTGAAATCTGTCCTGTGTTTGAATGATCTGATGGTTTCCCTTCACTTTTTGAAGTTCCACTTCACTTGTGCAAAATAAAAATATGAACCTCAAATATCTGTAGCTTTCTGTTATTTGGTTTTATACTGGGGTTGTCCACAGGAGGGCAGCGGACTTGACTTTTTTTGTTGTTTACGGCGGAAGTGACGCACACTGCAGTTCTTATGTTGCATTCTAGGACGTTAGGATTTTTTGAATTTTTATTTTTATTTTAATCTTGTGCTCTTTATTAGTAACCAGCAAGAGTTAAAGGGAAAGTGGGGAATTTCACTCCTTACAAGAAAATGTATAACTACAGTGGTATTATCATTAGATGATAAAAATTAAATTTTAGAGACATCACCCTGAAGATTGGAAATAGATCAGTTTGTTTTTTTTTTCCTTTTCTTTCACAGTGATGCGTATAATAAAATACCTTTTTTTTTTTTTTTTTACAAATTCACTATGTTTACTTTGTGCCTTTAATTTCTTTGTAAGTAATTCAGATTTACTGGATTATTGACATTTCCTGACCAAGTAGTTCCATGTTGAGTAGTATCCTCATTTTGCTTTATCAGTTAAAGTAAAGGGGAAACAGTTTCATAAGGTTTTAGTCTTTAATTTGAAATCTTGCTTTAAGTAATACGTTTTTAATTGATTTTTCAGGATTTTGGCCTAGTCAAAATTAAGATTACACAGGGACAATTTCTCTTACTAGACTTTAACAGAATCGCTTTTGATTTCTTAATTAAGTCTCTTAAGAGTCTAATAAGTCTTGTAACTTATGTAATGTCTGTTGTAGTTTACAACGATTTGAACGCGCCGGGATGAAACGTGAAACCTTTCAAAAGTGCGGAACGCAAAATTCGGAGCTGATGCAGTGCCATGAACGCATCAGCGGCAGCTCGTTCAGTAGCACCGGGCTCGTGCAGGTAACGTTGCACGTTTATTTAAATTATGTTGGGATAAAGTGAATATTAATGTAAGTTAAGGTTGTTTACGATGATATTTGAAGCTGTGGATGCGAAGAAACGATTATCTTATGATTTTTTTTTTTTCTGAAAAGTAAAGAAACATGAGAAAATTCAGGATAACAGGTTTAGAAGTTCTTTTACTAACGTTAAACAAGTAGATACATTACGTTACTAAAGCGGCTAACGTTAGCTAGAAACATAGAAAGGGCGGAGGCTAACGCAGTTACACTAACCGTAAACTTGCTGCCAAGATTTAGTTACAACCATTTCCTCCATCGTTATCATAGCCAGACTGTACAGAGCCCAGGAGGTGACATCAGCCGTAAGAATGAACCCGAACTGCGTTAGAAAATCTCTCAGTGTAAATTATTCTTGGTTGTGGTCATTGTTTTACTTAGCACGTTATATCGACACAGTGTTCAGACGGTCATTAAAAGCATTGGTCAGAAAACTTGATTAGGAAAAATGTCTTTTGTTGACTAAATTAAATGTGCGTACAGAAAACATTGTTTGGTAAGTAGTGCGAGTTTTCTCCAACGCTCCCTGAAAGCAGCACAGTTCAAACTAATGACAAGCCGTAATAGATAATACAACGGAGTGTATTAGGGTCTCTTGATTTGAGTCACATCGTGCTCGGTTTGTGATTACGTTGGTTTCTTCTTCTCAGGCGGGATGATGGCGGGTCTGTGGAGATCTTACCAAGGCCTGATGACCAAGTACCCGCTGACAGTGCAAATAGTGACTGCTGGTAATAATAACTTTTTGTTTTACATTACATTTCTATACAACTGCATTGTCTACTGAAGGTGCAAATACTACAGGACCACAGGATGATTTCATATTGCTAACTACATCCTCATAATTAGGTCAAGAGGCTCTGAAACACATTTAAGTTGACTTTTTGGTTAAGATAAAGTGAATAAATTGATTGTAAGTGATGACAAAAACTGTGGGTTTAAACTTTTTCAACTTTTTGGTGTCATTGGATGACCTGTGCTCCAGTTTACAGAGAACCAGAGTCAACACAGAGAAAACTCTTGAACCGGGCGACTGAGATCTTTTGTGTTTGTCTGGGTTTCAACATTACCAGCTTTGTAACTCAGATGCAACACTCATGCTGATTGCTGTTTATCGAATTTCAAGAATTCCAAGCTTTTTGCCTCTCATTATAAAAAAAAAGTAGTTGATGTTAAACCTCCTGGATCTTCATACTGTGATTCTGGTAACTTGTGAGTTTTGTCAATAAAGTCACTGTGTGTAGTATGTGTTTCCTACAAACAGTAAATATGCAGTCATATGTATACATATTTTTAATATATGACAAACAATCCTACACGCTGACTTCAAGTCTCATTATTTGAAGAGCAAAAGAACAAATAATATAGAAAATGACTGTTTGTTGCAACACTGGTGATCAATAAAACTTGATACTCTCACACTAGATCTAACTCGTTGTAATGAGGCAAGGGAAGGATATAGTTCAGTTTCCCAAATAAACTGACCTTTGATCCTGTTTGGACTTTTTGTCCACAATGCACAGAAATTTCCCAAGTCACTCCCTCCTGAGGGTCAGTGGCATGTTGTGCAGCATTTTCTCATCCTTTAGCTTTGCAGAGAGCAGGTTAGAACTGTTGTGTATCTATGAATCTAGAAACATCCGAGCATGCAGTCGGTGCAAAATGCAACTTTTCTTATGTCGAAATATCTGAGCACTGTTTGGCGTTCGTGTGTCAGCAAAATGTACAGAACTTTTATCTGTACCTTCCAGTGCAGTACAGTTTAGTTACCACTAGATGGAGGCAGTGCTCATTAGTTGTTTGAAGCTCCTCAGCTGATGGAGGGTCCTTTTCCTGAAGAATGTAAAAATGACAGTGATTAATAAGACTAAGAACATTTATTTAAGTACTGTACTTTAGTAAAATGTTTGACATAATTGTACTTTACTTGAGTATATTCATTTTATGCAACATACTTAATTCTTAAGTACCCCACTCGTCTCAAAGGGAGACCGTACCCTTAACTCTTCATTTGAAATGAGTTGCTGCCTCAGATTCTAAATAAGCAAATATTTATAAATATTGATGAATTTAATTGTTTTTTTTTACTGTTTTCAATTGAACGCATGTCTGCATAGAAATGTTACCAGACATTTTAATGAGAAAATGTCACCTATTTTAAGTTTAAAGTACATTTTGCATGTTATTGTCTATAATGTTTCTCTTTCTCTTTTTTGATTTGAGATCAGATTCGAGGTGTTAAGTTTGATTATAGCTCTTTGTCCACCTCCTGATCATGTCCTGCACCCGCCCTCAGTGTGTCGAGGTCGTGACTGTTTCAAATGGAACTTTTTCTTTCTTTAATCGTCATAAAGTGAAGTGCTAAGTGACAGACTGAAGCTCCTGAGCTTTAAGTCCGGTCGGTCGTCTCTCTCAGAGTTTTACTGCCCATCAAGGTGTCTGAGTCAGAGTGACAAAACAAATGTTTGTATTTATTGCTCTCAAGGTAAAATTATTGACGTTTTCCTTTCAGACAGTATGTGTGCGTGTGTGTGCGCGCGTGCATGTGTGTCCACTTTGTCACCTTAACCACCTTTATTAGTTCTCCCATGACATTTTAAGGAAAGGTTACCTCTTGTTCAGCTGTCTCCTTGTTATTATACTGTGTTAGCTGTGGACAGTCCGTGGGCTGCAGTGGGTGTCATGTTAGTGGGGTTCAGAGCTTATTCCACCTGCTTAACGGGTGTTTTTGTGAGTTCGAACAAAGTATGAACTCTAAATGTTAAAGCCCAACTGATAAATCCATTTGCCCATATTATCAGCCGAAATCGGCGCATGGCAGATGTGACGTTATCAGCGTATATGTTCTCTGATAAGTGCCAAAATCAAAATAGTTTTTTGGAGGCTGGAAAAAATGCTTGGACTAGCAATTTAAAATGGTGTAGTTACATAGTTTGTCCCATAGAGGTCAGTCAGTTATTCACTAATAAGTGAAGTGTTTACTGTTCAGTGCACTGATGTTTAGAATATAGTTTTTTAAAATCCAAGATATCTTACCTTCACAAGTATTTAAAGACAACATTCAGCTTATTTACCTATAATATTGCCCAACATATCAGATGTTATTTTATTCTTAATCCCTTAAATAAGTGCAGGCCCCAAAAATCTCATATCCTACTAAATATTATCCTGAAAGGAGTTAAACTAGTTGTGGGTTGTTTGTGCTCCACTTAAGCTTGAGACATGTGTGGTTTCAGTCTCATCAACTTTGTTTCCAGCAGGCACAAGCTCTGAAAACCCGACACTGAAGTGCCAAAAAGATTTAGTCCCAAGAACAACTTTTTGAAGAAGTGAACTGCTCCTTGAGCCTCTTGTGTGTTTTCCCGCCACAGTTTAAAGACCCATGAAAATCAACAAAGTAATCAGCTGACTTTTTAAAAATCAACTTTTTCTTTTTTTGCAAGTCATACGTCATTATCACCCCTTTACATGCTTTCTCTTGTAACTAAAGTTTATGCGTCGAAGGGCAATGAGCAAAATAAACAAGGTGGTTTGCAGCCAGTTGCAGTTTTTTTTTTAAATGGTAGCTGAAATAAAATGCTGCAGTACTTCATCAATCAGAAGTATTCAGTGCTACAGCCTCACTGCTAAAGTTCCTGTAGTTTTGGAAAGTACTTCGCCCAAAGAAGGGGCGTTTTGGGAGGTAAAATAATGTCCAGAGAACTAAATTTAGATCCTTCTATGGAAATGTAGAGTTCCTTCAAAGTTTGCTAGCATCGAATCCATTACTGAGGCTATGAACGTGAGTAAAGTGACAACTGAAGGAAACTCCGTCAACAAAAGCCGTTGCCTGGTCTCCAGGGCAGTGCCTCAGCTGGTAACAAATAATTTTTTAAGATGACAAACAAATTTTGAATCAGCTAAAAAAAACCTGAAGCAAAGTTTTTCACATCATGGCTTTTGAGAAAACCTCTTTTTATTCACAGCAGACACTTTGACTTTTCAGCAGGAGACGAGCAGAAGTGAAACTCTTCATGTCTCCTGTTTGTCCTTCAGGATCTTTAGTCGGTGTCGGTGATGTCATCTCCCAACAGCTGATTGAGAGAAGAGGATTGGCTCATCACAACGTGCGGCGGACAGCCAAGATGATGAGCATAGGTTTCTTCTTTGTGGTAAGTTGGGCCTTTAGTCTTAATAGACATATATAAGTGTATATATTCATAAATAGTATAATTACAATATTAATGAGATGTTTTTCAATATGAAACATGCTTATATGGGGTCTATTTGTTTACTTGTTTCACATGACAATCCAAACATAAGGAAATTTAAGAAATACATGGAAGAAATTACATTCAACAGCATCAGAAATTTGTACTCAAGTCTATAAGTTGTTATTCAAACTGTGTGTGTGTGTGTGGTTGTTTATCCATGTTCCATTGTGTCTTTATGCTTTTGTGTGTTTGCAAATTGACTCGTTTCACCTGTCAGGTTTTGTGACAGCAGCACAATTCACTCTGAAGTAACACAAATCGTCTCTGACATCATCATGACGTCAGCAAAGTTTATTTATATTTCTGTAATCGTCTTATGTTCCTCCCTTCAAGTCCCTCGTCATTATGAATTATAGAGAGAAGATGTATGAACTTGTTACACTGAGACGTGTGTGTGCATGACACACACAACTGTTTCATGATTCATTCATCATATATCATTCTTCCTCACATTAATGATATATTAAAGCACCATACCAGTGTTACTACATGTTATTGTCCTTAGTCAGCATCGGTCACATAGGTTACATGAACCCCACCCATTTTTACCAAAACCTTTATCTATGAGATATTGTGTTTGTTTACATTTTGTCCACATAACTTTCGTCTCCACAGCTCCCAGTTCCCTTCTCTCTCTCTCTCTCTGTCCCTCTCTCTCTCTCTCTCATTCTGTGATTTTTGACCAAATAAACGCAGAAGTTAGCTGTACCTAGCAACCCTGTTTCAACATGAATGACAGTGAATGGGGTTTAAAAATGCAGTATGAGATCCGCTAAAGTAAACACATGGTGGAATTTTATCAACATTTGTAAAAGGTACAATCTTTGCTAATGGTGAAAAATAGATCGGTATGGTCCTTTAAGTCAAATTCTATGAATCTGAACCTGCAGATTCTGATTCTCAATTTTCTTTTGTTTGATATTTTGTTAACTTGTGACTTTTTCAAAGGAAGTTTCAAGAAAAATCCCATCTATATGAGGAGAAACAGTCACGATTTTGTTTGTTTTTTACAACCAAGGGTCCTGTAATCGGCAGCTGGTACAAAGTTTTGGACCGTCTGGTGGCTGGAGGAACAAAAAGTGCTGCCATGAAGAAAATGCTGGTTGATCAGGTGAGAGAAACTTATGAGGCTCCTGCCGTAAACATAAAGACAAAATGTAAACACTCGCAATGATGCACCCGTCCCGTTCTGTGTGTGTGTGTGTGTGTGTTTGACCGTATTTCTGTCTCCACTCAGGCTTTGCTCATTGTGTCTAACAGGGTGAATGAGTCCCGACCACAGAGCTCCAATTCCCTCATATCAGGCTGACAGGCGACTCTTTGTCGCTCTGACACAGAAAACTGTCAGATTCTGTCGGGAGCAACTGAACAGTTCAGCCGTCTTTCACTTTGTTTGCACTCACTCTGACCTCCCTCCCATTCTTTGAGTGTGAAGGACCAGCAAGATCTAAATGTAACCTTCCCAAAATTCATTGATTAAAGGCCTCAGAATAGACCTCGTACAGTTTGACAAAGATAAAAACTTTCTTTTTAGACCCATCTTGCAGAGAGACGTGGAATGAACTTGAAAGATTGTTGTTCGTGCACCTCTGGAAGAAAAATCAGTTTTTGTGTTATTTATCATAAGTAGCATTTGAGTGCAGGAGAAAATGTAACTTTAAACTGTAAGAGAACAAATCGTCTGATGGTATGAAGACGGAAGTAATAAAATAGCAGGAATAAATGTGTTTAGAGAAAATTTACGGAAGCAGAGAGCAGCCGTGGTCACTACTTTATCTCGAGATCATGAAATATTCATTACGTTATCACGGTTTAACGGGTCGTTTTCTCGTAATAATGCATTACCACAGGATAAGATAACAGGATAAAATTATCAGGCGAGCCTTCATCATGAGATCTAAAGCGACTGTCTGTTTCATGATCACACAGATTCGGCCCTTCAAGATCCCTGCTACTGTCGGGGAAGATTCATAGCTGAACATAAATAAATGTACAGATGAGTAGTTTTGTTGCCTGTGGTTGGATCAGACAGCTACGATGTAAGGATCGTAAGAAAAACATTGTGTTTGTGATAATCAAAGATGTCGACCAACTCCCTACTCTGCATCAGACAACAGCTGCTCAAATAAAGCTCATATTATTATAATGGCAGAGATGAAGACATTTTTAAGGCCATGCAGTTTTTCACGAGACCTGCGCGTCTCACTGTGTGACCCTCACAGCATCTCCACGTAGCTGCTTTCCAGCGCCAGTCCTGGTCTCTGAAAAAATCTTTTGTGAAGAGGAAACAACCTTTTAAACACTTTTTTCCCCATTAGTACAAGAAAATGAGCCTTGTTTTCCTGTAATAATGAAATTATTATTTTGTGATCTCAGGATAACAGAACAGAAAAAGATAGTAGCAACCATGGCCACTCTGGACTCCTGTAGAAATGAACAAAAAGCAACAGACAGCAACAATAATACATTTATTCATTTATAATGAAATGCATGCACAGTAAATAATAAAATGCATCTCTCTTCAGCAGAATTTTTGATCAGATTACATAGATACCAACTAAGAAGATGTTTTTCCTGCTTCGTTCAGCCTTCTGGTGTGTAATTCAGTCAAACTGCAGGAAGAACAAATGCAAGTTCATCTTAAACCACCACAGAAAAAGACTTCAGAGCTTTCAGTGCGTCCCCGTAATAAAATATTGTGTATCATAACTCTATCATGCTGTGGTTTGAACACATTCTTAATTAATTTTTCATTGCGTTTTCTCCCTCTCATGTAAATCAGATTATCGCCGCTCAATATTTATTTTTTCTCGCTCTCTCTGTGCATTTGTAGGTGTGTTTCGCTCCGTGTTTTCTGGGAGCTTTTCTCTGTATCTCTGGTGTTCTGAATGGACTGACGGTGGAGGAGAACGTCAGCAAGCTCAAGAGGGTGAGTTTGCTTATTCCACTGCCACGTCGCTGCATATGAACGTCCCTCCCTCTGTGTGATATGCTGCTCCCATCTTACACCAACCCCCTTCAGTTTTGTAACACAGCATCTTTGGAGAAACCCAAACAAAGGTCTCAAACAATGTTAACTTTCTCCTGATTTGTCTGAAAAATTCTCATTTCAGTGTCAAAAGTTTGAGCAGATACTTGGCTTGTAAAAAACGGTAAAGATATATATTTTTACTACTACATTACGAAGAAGTCAGTCGTAATCGTTACTTATAACTTCTTATCACTTCTCTTACTTGAGCAAACAGACTGTGGACCTGCTGCTAGCAGTTGAGTGAAACATGCACATAAATGCACACGTAATATTCACCATTTCACCATTTGTGCAGACAATGTCACTGCTTTTACTTTTGATGCTTTAAACACAATTTTCTGAAAACATCACAAACTCTCCTTTCATTTCTTTTCTTCTCTCACCCTTGTGCTCTATACTTCTATTTGAGACTTGGCACAACTCGCTCCATGACAGCATTTTTCTGCAAGAACAGGTTTTGGGTAAATGAGCGAACACAGAGAGGAAGCTTGTTTTTCATCGTAGTTACAGGATCTGACCTCCAACGCTCACCTCTCATTATTATTAGAAACTATTTCCTGTGATGGAGGAGGAGACGAGAACGAGGGGGAGGGACTGTGGAAATAGCTGGAGTGACTCATACCTTCATATATATGTGTGTGTGTGCGTGTGTGTGTGTGTATTTGTATGCCAGGTCAGAGCTAACTGTCGTCTTGTGCCAGCTGCTCAAATGTCCGTCGTCGACTTGCTTACCCACCGTGCGGCTGGTCACCATCAATTATTTACAAAAGGAGCTGCGTGCACCTGAAAGGCCAAACTGGTAAATGTCAGAAAGGACAGAAAATAAATGACAAATGTGCTCATTACCACAAGGCCCAGCACTGAGGAAAAGTGAGATGAAAATTAATCGAGCCGCTCTCCAAATGGCTGCTGAGATTTTTAAAGCCTGACAGGTTCAATTAGGACTTTGCCTCTCTGATTTACCTGTTCTGTGTTTCTACCTGTAGAGGCAAAAACAAACAAAAGAACTCCGCCAGCTGATGTCAGCTGATCTTTAGTCACGTTTTGTTTTGGTTTACCTGTATGTGTGGACACTGCTAACAGGATGAAATTAAGTGTATTCATAGAGACCAGTGCGTGCGCAGAATTTACTTGATTACCGTAAAATCTGATTTATAAGACACACTTTCAATACCTTTTTTTTTCACCTAAAAACTGGGGTGCATCCTATATACCTGTCCAATCAATATACCAGTATAAAATGAAGAGAAAGGTTTTTTTTTATTGTGCTTGTATTTTACCTAGACGATGGCACTAAAATTGAGCTAAAGTTTTGTTAAGGACACACACTATCATGGCTGCCAGTGCGGCCACCACTCTCAAAGCTGTCAGTGCTACCACAGACTGAGCTCAACTACCATACTGGTGGCTAGCAGGGTTGAAAAAATTGATACGGTGACAACAGATGGTACTAAAAGGAGCTACACAGCTGCATAGAACCTGCACGTTGTGAACTTGGCTGAACACAATGAAAAATTGTTTGGATCGATTTTAAGTTGGCAAAATCTTTTTTTCCTCAGGGAAACACCTAAAAACAGACTGCGTCCTATACGCCAATGCAACCTATTTTCCATATTTTACAGTGTATCTTCTTGTGTAATTTGTCATGTCATAGTTCTGTACAAACTTTTTCTCTTTTCTGGATAATCAGAATGTCTGAACCAAATTTCAGTCAGCTTCATTGAGAAAGCTAATTTCAGTAAGCTAAAATCAGCTAGTGAGCCCTATAACACACCGAAAGCCCCAAATCTGGTTAGAGTCAAGATGCAGATTGTGGTGAGTCGTGGCAGGAGAAAAGTTGTTAAAACTGCACAAAAATGTTAAGTTGGAGTGTGGAACTTTGTCTGTGTGTGTTTGTTTATATATGTACAACCAGCTCAGAAACCTGTGGCAGAACTAAGAGCAGTCCCATCTCCTCCAGAGTGTGTGACGCACCTCTGACGCAGTGACGAGCGGCGGTAATTTCACCTCAGGTAGTGAAGCAGCTTGTTTGGCCATAATTAAAAAACTGTTTCACCCTGAAAACGAAAATCAACCAGAAAAAAAAAAACTAACTCTAACGGGAACATTGGCTTGTTGTTTTTATATGTCGAGACATGTTGAGGTGACCTTTAAATAGATGACATAGGGACTTTGTGTGTGTGTGTGTGTGTGTGTGTGTGTGTGTGTGTTAGAGAGTTGTTGTGTATTAACAACACACATACACCTTTCATATTTACTGAGAGTTTAAGTCTGGATCTACCACCTTTTGTTTTAACATCAAGCAAAAACTAATACACATTTTTAAGTTAAGGAACTTTGACTAGATGACACACATCTGCTCTTATTAAAGTACATTTCTATGATTATTGTCAGAGCACATTATAAAATTTATGGCATAAGTTTAATAATTCAAACTGGCATAAAGAAACATGTTCACAAAAAAACATTTATATATATATATATATATATATATATTTTATTGCTGGACCACACAGGGGTTGA